>JARHVA010001981.1:2130000-2200000 GCA_037957365.1 Torreya grandis | reverse complement strand
GAAAATAATGTTGACTTGCATTTAAATAAGAGGTATATCAATGTTAATAATGGAATGACACTCAACATGTATTCATACCTATAAATAATAACTAAGGACCCCCCTTTGTGGAACCCATTAATGTTGATGATGATGTTAATATAATCTAATCAAGGACATGAAAATATGGATCTTACTCCAAATGGCGTATTGTAATGGGAAGATGCTTAGTCCATTTCTAACACTACCACTGTCATTTGTAACCAATGGGCTCAAGGCTTATATGATTCAATAAGGAATGTATGTGGTGTCTTAAAGAGTTTCCTAAGTTTCCATTTAGTAGTTGTTTAATGCCACAAAACTATTTGCCTCATTAGTGGATGCCTGATGGCTAGACCACCCTTAAAGTTAGACCAAACACCTAGGTTTCATAGTCAAATGGAGGTTTGGGAATATTTATAGTAGTTAAAGTCTTATTATGTTAATGAAGATGAAAGGTTTTGTAAAATCACATTTATATGTCAAGGGACAACTTATCGATGGTGGTCTACTCACCAGTATCGATTGGATACATGGGAACAGGTACACACAACCATGTATAGTTGATTCTACCATGACAAACATGTTCATGCCAACTTAAGTTATAGTGGTATTACTTCTTTAGAATAACATATAATACAATTTGAAAGCCTTTATATCATTAAAAAAAATTATTGGAATTCTTATGGGTACATACATTCTATGGTATCTTGCATGCCTAGGATAGGGTGTGGTATGTTTACCTAGAAATGCATAGAGACAAAAATATTTGTGAATGCATAAAACATAGTCTATTTTACACCTTTACATTTTATTCACCACAAACAAATTTTAATTTGTATGTACAAGTGATTTGTCAAGTAGTTGTGGGTGATCAGGAATTAGTTGAAGCCCATATATGGCACATGTATGGTGAAACTAAGGTAAATTTGGCCATATTCCAATAAATTTATACTCATACCATGGTTTTATTGGAATTTAAATCTGAAATGGACCATGCACATAGGGAACATATTCAAAAGGGAAAGCTAAAGGTTGTGTACCAAGCTAATGAGGGTAGCATTTTTTAATCAACTAGAGCCATCATTTGACCACTTAAATATACATAGAGAGTGTGTAACATGTGATGTAAAATATATGATGTAGTTATATAATAAACCATATTCTAGACCACTCCAAATGGTTCAACAAAACATTATAATGAATGATTCACCTAAACTAGTCACTACATAAAAATTTTGGTCTAATGTTGAGATAACCAAAATATTTAAACTTTTGTATGAGTAACAAGACATTTTCCCATGTAACTACCTAAAAATGTAAAGAGTTCATCGCTTATTAGGCATAATGCACATCAATTTGGTTTAAGGTGCTTGACTGGTGAGGAAACAACCATATTAGATGAACCTAAATCTACATGCTCGGGTTAAAGAAGAAATTAATAACATGTTTCACACTAGAGTTATTGCTTCCATTGATAAATATCAATGGGTTATTCCCATTGTTATTAACATGAATAAGGATGGTCATATTTACATTTGTGTGGAATACAGGATACTCAACATGATATTTGTAATATACCCTTTCACAATGCCTTTCACTAAGGAAATTTTGGAAGTTGTTGCTAGGTGCAAGATCTACACATTCACTAATGGATTTTTTAGATATCACTAATTTCAAATTGTTGAAGAAGACTAGGAAAATAAAACCTTTATAATAGAATAAGGTTATTTTTCATATAATGTTATGCCTTTTGGCCTCAATAATGCATCGATTATATTCTCACACATTGTGGTGGAAGCTTTCAAACTTTTCATCCATAAATTCCTTTAGGTGTACTTGGATGACTTGAATATGTATGGTTTAGTGCACTTCCATTGTAATAATTTGTGCCTCATGCTTGAATATTACCATTAGCTTCATTTTTTTTGAAGTTTAAGAAATGCATTTTTCTACCCCATTTGGGACTCTATTGGGATATATTATTTTTTAGGATGAACTATTGGTGGATCTAACTAAAATTATGGTCATTGTCCAACTCTTAGTGCCAATCACTTAGCATGATGTCTATGCATTCTTATGTCATATGGGGTACTATATAAAGTTAATTTAGGGTTATGATAATATATTCACCATGATGAATGAACTACTCAAACATAATGGCCTATTCTTATGGATAGCTCAACATCTACAAGAATTTGAGGCCCTAAAAGAGAAATTGGTGACTACACCCATTCTCCATTTATTAAACTAAAACTAACCATTTCATGTGCATGTTGATGCTTCAATCATGGTAATAGGTGTTATCCTAACACAACTTG
This sequence comes from Torreya grandis, assembly GCA_037957365.1. Classification (NCBI taxonomy): domain Eukaryota; kingdom Viridiplantae; phylum Streptophyta; class Pinopsida; order Cupressales; family Taxaceae; genus Torreya; species Torreya grandis. The sequence goes on along the minus strand of JARHVA010001981.1, from coordinate 2,197,661 downwards.
GTGAGGGTAACCTTGATCATCTTATTTATTTTTCTAGTTAAAAACTCACACCAATGAAATGGAACTACTCTATGACATGTTGTGAGGCCTTGTCTATGGGTTATGCACTTCAAAAGTTTTGTTAATACTTGTTGGCAAGCCCATTTGTATTTTACATGGATCATGAGGTACTCAAGGATTTGGTAAATAAGGAAGTATTACATAGACACATATACCAATGGATTATTTTTTTAATTATAATTTTCTATCATCATTAAACTAGTTAAAGTTAATTTTTATCAAGAACACATTTCATGTGTTTATTTTGGTGAATCATCATACACCATAGAGGATGATTTACCTAATATAAAAAAAATTCAAGTTATGCACATGAAAAAATAATTAGAGATAATTTTAAATTTTCTTACAACATCTTATGTTGTAAACAACATTACTACCCAAGATAAAAAACAACTAGTTGTACACGCTAACCCTTTCCAACATATTGGCAAAGCCATGTGTAAATTTGCCTAGGATGAAGTACTACAAGGTGCATAATGTAACATGAGAATGAAAAATTCATTAAAGAAGTCCATGATGGCATTTAAATAATATATTATGTTGGTGATGCCATAATATAAAAATTTCTAATAGCTAGATTATAATGTCCCACCTTATTTAAAGATGCCAAAGCTTGTGTGTGCCAATGTGATATCTATCAGCATGAAGGTAAACCAAACCAAAGCAATGTTATGTCTATTCATCTAATAATTTTTCATGAACCATGTGATAAATGTGTTATTTAATTCCTTGGGCCCATTCAAAAAAATGCATGATAGACCAGTGTGCGGTACAATATTACTACCAAAGACTATCTCACATGTTGGGTTGAAGTAGTACCCACATGTGATTGTAAAACTATGACGACCATTATATTTTTATGGGAAAAGACATTAAAAGGTATAAATTACATCTAATTTTAATAAGTGGTTGTGGCACTCACTTTCTCAATGAGATAATGTGCATCCTCTTGGCTGAATTCATGATTATGCACCATAAAACCATTTCATACCACCCTCAAGCTAATGGCATAGTTGAAGCATTCAACAAGATCTTGGGTAACACATTGACCAAGATTAAAAAATTGGTTGAAATAATTAGGATGATCAAGTTTTTTCCATCTTATGATTGTATAGGACCACATATAAAAGGTTAAATAAGAGTATTCCTTTTAACCTTATTTTTCGTGTTGAAGCTATTTTACCAGTAGAGTTCCTTGTACCTTATTTATGTATTAAGAATGTTTTAAAATTAGATGATGAGTCCCTAAAAGTTCATCTAGAAACTCTACTTTAGATGGATGAAATGTGCTTTTTCATACACTAGAGCAAAGGATTTGAAAAGAAAAAATAGAAATTTGACATGACTAATAGATCAAAACCAATTTTTTTCATCTCGGTATGCATGTCTTGTTTATTATTCAAAGTTTATGTACCATTTAGGTAAACTAAGAATCTAGTAGGATGCTCCATTTATTATTTATACTATATATCTGACAAGTTCTTGAAAATTGAAAATATTATATGGCCAATTCCTACTAGGCCAATTCAGTGGTAGTCAACTTTGACCCTACCATTCTATATAATTCTAAACTTCTATGAATAAGACATATGCCACTAGGTTATTATAGTAATAAAATAATCATCATATTCTTTGCATACCTTTTTATAATTGGTTTGATAATTTTTAATACTCTTTTTTTATTTCTCTCTTTTTATTTATTGACATGAATTACATTATGATGTGATGTGGAAGAACACACATAGATTTTAATGTCAAGTGCATTTTAAGTATGGATAATTACTTAAATAAAGGAAGTGTGCATGAGGAGGCATGTAAATAAATCCTAAAAAAGGAAACATGTATATAAGGTGCATGAAGGAAATGATGTAAAAATTTCATGAGATTGGAGAGATTAGAAGATAATAGGGTGCACAAGAAGTAGTGCTTGACATAGGTAGTACAAGGTGTGTAAGAAGTGCTGCATGACCTAGGTAGCACAAGGTTTGAAATAAGTGGTGCATGACCTAGGTAAGCAAAATGAAGATGGAAAAATAAATACCATTATAAAAATGGTTTAAATTATAAATGGTAGTTTCCCATGAACAAATTAGTAAATTTAAATTTTTACAGATGGCATGCACTTCAGGAAAAACACAACTCGTAAAGGATGGGACATGCATTTATCAATGATGGAGTGGCATGAATGGCATGCATTCCAAATGGATGCTAAGACATGATATTTAAAACATTAAATGGTTAAAGTGATTGATGAAGGCATGGAGAAATTAATATAAAAATTTGGGGTAGACTATAAAAGATAGAGAGACCTTCCATTTTCAATTTTATTAAAAACTTATAAGCCATTGGATATCTCAAATGAAGCATAAATAAGAGATAAGATAAGGTGATTACATAGTGATTTAGTGAAATAATGTGAAACAATGATTATATTGAAAAACATTCAAAAAAATAAGTGGTAAAGTGACCATAGGAGTGGATATGAAAAATTTATAGGTTGTAGATGACAAATCTGCCATTAGAGGAGGTTGAAGTAGGAAGCCAAATCTTTTCAGGTCTAGAGACAAAATAATTAAAATGTATTCATTCAAGAGAGTTGGTCAGTCATGAATTAACCTTTAGGGACCCTAATCAGTGATGTGGCCAAAGTCAAAATGTTGGGAATTGATGTATCTCAACCTTAACAAGTTAGGACATTATTCATGAGACACTATTCATAGTCACTATTCATGTGATGAGGTGACAATGCATATGCATGTGATTTGGTAGGTGATGTGTCTTGTGATGAGTTGGAATGGCCCATAGAGGAATATACATGATGTAGGTGTATGTGAGTGGAAGTGGGGCATACCACTTCACTAAGGAGACAAGTTATTGTCCTTTGAGATGCACATGATTTTGCTTTAGGTGAAAAATGATAAGAATGGATATGGGAACACATCTTTGTTGGGTTCATGTTTTTAAGTAAAATAAAAGTCAAAAGTTGATAGATAATCTCTTTTAAGCATGTCGAGTCACATGAGATAGTGTGGAATAAGTTACTATTCCATATTAGATGCACATGTGAGAATGGGGTGCAGTTTTAAAGGCATGTGAGAGTGGAAGATGATGTGTCACAATTGGAGGATCCACTTTTGACTCTTACACAAGACTAAAAACTTAACACTATTGATAAATAGTGTTTCCACTAAAGGGTGGTGCATTTTTTCCTTACCCATGAAGTTTTATCCATTTATAATCTTCTTTGTAAAATTATATACGTAAGAAGATATATCTACTTTGTAATTAAGCTTAAATTAAGCATGAAGCTTGTGAGAAGCATGAAGCTTGTGAGAAGATTTTAGAAAGCTAGTAAGCTTGAGATTTGTGCAAAGGCACTAAAGCTCTTTGGAACTAGTTCTTCTCCTAGGTGTATTATAGGTGATGCTCCTGTGAAGGTTTCTTTACAATTGTATGGTATATTATTGTTGATTTGAATAATACATTGGGCTAATTTGGAGTGTGGGGTTTTTTTCTTGAAAGGGTTTTCCCTATATAAATCACTTGTTATGGTATATTGATATTATTTAGTTGTATGTGTATCTTTTAATTTTGTAATATGTATTCAATTTTTTGAATATTCTCCTCTTTTGGTTAGTGTTTTTTCTATCTAATTTTCACTTTTTCCTAAGTGTGAAAAGTAGAAACTAGTTATGAAGGGTGTGGAAGAATACCTGTTAAAGTGCATGTGTTGGATTCAAGTGATTGTAAAGATCTCCTATTTATCTTGGGAGGATGACCTAAAAAATAGAAATCACTAAAAAAAACTTTTTTGTTAGACAAGTAGATGAGTGGATTTCCTAGCATGAGCTAGATCCTATAAGTAAAAGCTTTCTAGGAGGTTGTCAATCCACCTGATTTAAACATTCAGTTGAGATGATAAAATAAATGTATTATTGAATTAAATTATATAAAACTAAAATTAAAACTAGTAAACAATTGAATTTAATACAAAATAATTAAATACTTTACTAAGTTAACTAAAAAAACGCAACTAGTTCGGTTATACTAATGCTAAAAATTAATTGAAGTAAAATGGTGGTTTTGGTTTGGTTTATGACAAGAGTAAAAATGAAATGATAAAGTTTTTTATTGAGTTGGTAAATGTTTAAATGGTTAAATGATAGTCAAGAAAGGGAAGATAAATGGTAAAAGGGATTATGAGGTCAAGAGGGCAAAGAGGCAAAAGGAGGTAAATGGTTAAGGTGGTAAGAAGGAGGTAAAGGGTGAATGGAAAAATAATTAAATGGATAAGAGGGTAAGGAGTTAAAGGTATTAAAATATAAGAGTAAAATGGGATAAATGTGTGAGGTCAAGGAAAGAAGAAGGCCAAGAAATGAAAGAAATGGAATATAAGAAAGCAAACAAATGTTCCTTGATGCTTGATGAAGATGGTTGATGAAGATGTTGTTGATGGAGCTTGAGGAAATTTTGGTATAGCTTCATTGATTTTATATTTTTTCCTTAAAGATGATTATGACCTTCAAAATGATGACCTCATTAAAAAACTTGCAACAATATGTTAAGAACCAAAGCCTAACTTCCAACTTAACCTTGGGTTGGAGGGGGTATTTATAGCATTTTTGTGAAGAATCATGCCAAAAGAGAGAATAGTGGAAGTGTGGTACTATTTTCTATGTGATTCATGATTTATTCAAGGTGAGGTGGGTGAGGATTTCCATGTAGGTTGGTGAGTCTCCTACTTTGCACATGAATCCAAGTTTGAATGGAAATCATGCACATGGGTTTGAATGAGACAAAAGACTTTTTACCACCCTTATTTGTCTTTATTCAAGCACTTAAAGAGGTGTCACATGTGGTATATGGATGAGTCAAGGTGAGGTTGGTGGAGATTCCCATGTGGGTTGGAAAGTCTCCCATTTGGGTTGGTGAGCCTCCATTTGGGTTAAAAAGTCCAAAAATGAGTGTCCTTTGTCTTTGAGGAGTTAGGTATCTCATTTTAAGGTCCACTTTCATGTGTGAAGGAAAAATATATGTTGAATGATGGCCTCTTAAGGCGAAATTCACCATATTTTAAGGGGGGGGGCTTGTGATGATTAAATGAGGTCATTAAACACTTTGAGAAAGGGTTCCAAGTGGGGTATGATGTCCCACATCAAGCCATGTCACTTTCCATGTCACTTGCCATGTCATCATGAATAGTGATAGTGGGTCCCATAATAAATAGTGATGGTGAATAGTAATTTCAAATAGTGATTTTGAATAACATTGTGTAACTATAATAATAGTGATTTGGTTAGGTTAATAGGGGTTTGTTAAGGATTAAAAAGGTTTAGGGGGTCTTGAGGTATTTAGTCATCAAAAACTACAAGTGTGTAGTTTTCTAATGTCTATATTTTACCCTTTTTTGTTATGCAAATTTGAATTAACAAGTTATAAAACAAAAATGAATCACTTGATTGAAGGTCAGTTTTCTCTAAATATGGTAAGAAGTTTTCCCCCTCAAACTAAAAGTCGATGAAAAAAGACTGAATTAGGTATAGGTTTGATAAGTAGTTGTTGGGGAGGCACTAGGTGGTACCACAAGGTAGTTGGGTATGTGAAATGCCAATGGGTTCACAAAATACAACCAAACATAATAGTAAAGATTATGTAGAGACTAAAGTTTCCAATGTTGATAACAAAACTGTTGGGTTTTAAGATAATTGATAAGGTAATCGATCCCCCATTGGTTATAGATGATCGAGTTAGTCTTATCAAAGCTCCTAGATAGGGTTGGTGTCGACTCAGGTATCCAAGGTAGGAAGTGCTCTTGAGAAAACACAAATGGTCTATTTTTACATGAGGTGGTGAAAATGTTTAAAAGTTTAACATGGTAAGGTTGGTCATTATGATAAAAATTTATTTTAAAAAACACCAATGTTTTGGGTCAAAAGCAACTGATGTCAAGGTGGACATGGTGAAAGCATGGGTGGATTGGGTATGGGTTGGAAGGGGATGGTCTAACTAACTCCAAATGCATGTGGTAAGTAGATGTTACCTAAATATTTCTATGGATAGGAATCCAAAAAGAACATCAAGCCAAATGTAGTTCTTTTGAGGTGAAGGGTGTTGGTTAACTTGGTTTCCCCAATTTGATATCATGTAGTTAGGTTCAACTAAAGGACATTGGAGAAAGGGAAGTGCCAAAGGGTGGAAAAGATGGCTATCAAATAGTTTCTAATGGGTGTGGTAGAAATGGTGTATGGTATTACCTAGGATGTAATTAGATGATTATGTCAACTATGCAAAAAGAATCTATAGCCATGGATAAGCAGGCTAAAGCATGAAATTTCTACCACCTTTTTATAGAAAATAAAAGGGAAAAATATGTTTTACCAAGCTTTAGAAAATGTAGAACCAATCAAATTACCACAATGATCTAATGGGTTCTTTCATCACCATCCAAGTAAGCTGACATTGTGCATACCACAATAATGTCGGTAATAGGCTATAAAAGGGTAGTATGTAATGATTCAGGGAAGAAAAATAGTAGAGTTGGTAAATGAGAAGTGGTAAATATTATAACCCTTGACCCTTGAGTTAGTGGGGCCCTAAAATAAGTAAGCATTGAGTTTTGAGTTTTGAGGAAATTCAAAAAAAGATGTTGAGGGGTTTTATAATATGGAGTGAGGTGAATAATAATAATAATAATAATAATAATAATAATAATAATAATAATAATTATTATTATTATTAAATGAGGAAGCAGGCTGAAAATAGGAAGGAAAATAAATGGTATAAATGGAAAAATAAGAGGGAAAACTTGACTAGATTTCATGCATTAAATCAAGGTCATAGAGGACATAAGGAAGCAAATAAGGAGATGTACATGGAAGCAACACAACTAGTGACTGCACTCTAAAGAGGTGGAGGTTAAATTGGAGAACATAAGGGAGATCCAATAAGGGATGAGGTGAAGGTGGACTAGGAGATGAATGAAGTGAAAATAATGAGGTTGCAAATAAAGATGAAGGTGAAGAAGGATGAAATAAGCCAGACAATGGTCATATAGGTCGGGAAAAGCAAGGAAGGGCATTAAAGGAGATGAAAAAAATGCAATGAAACAGAGAAAAGAGAAGAAAAATAAAAGGTATAAGATGGGGGGTGAGAGATGCACTAAAGAATGATAGATTAAAGAATTGAAAAGGATGGAGAGAGAAGTATAACAATCATGAAGGGTAAGGGAAGGATGTTAAATATAGGAGGCCATGAAGGGTTTGAAAATAAGTCTAAAAATTAGACCAAGGAAAAATAATTGGTGATGAAAATGAAAAAAATAAGGAAATAAATGAAAGAAAGAAAATAGGAGGAAAAATGAGTGAAATGAGGACACAAAAAGGATAATAGGAGAGTGAAGAAGTAGGTGGTATTTTGACCAAGTAAGCATGGATGATGATGGATAACAAAGCAAAGTAGATGGTGGTTTTGGAGATGAGAATGGGATGGAAAATGGGAAAGGGGTTAATAAAAATAAGGGGAAGCAAAGGATGGGTGGGTAAGAAGGTGAAGAGAGAAGGTAGTGTTGACGCTGGAAATTGCACCCTGTGGCAGGAAAATAGATTCTTGCCCTCTCCCCGCAACATGGAAACCCCTCTCTCCCCTGTGGGATGGTGAAGCAGGAGAGGAGAGTCTCTAGGTATGGGCTAGTTCCCTCTGATGTATCTTGTTTGTTTTAGGCAGCACAAAAATATAGATATACAGCTATATACTGGGGGGATGAAAAGAGAGGGAGAGAGAGCATGAAAACAAATAGCCTACTCTAAAAGAGGTGATACACCAAAAATGAAAGCGACCTTCCCACATCCACACTCAGGATCAGACAAAAACATACATACACTCAGATCTAGCAGAAAAGACCAGGTCTCTGGGATGACAGGGAGGTTCTTATGGAAAGCACAAGAAATAGGGACTCACCAAGGTGCTAAGAAATACACACTGTAAGTGACCTCACCTATTCTATACCTCCAAAATAGAACTCTACTCCTAACAGCAGCAGACAGTGGCACTTTGTAGATCGCAGGTTTGTTGGTGTTGAACCTGTGAGAGCATCAAGAGACAATGACTGGACACAGATTAACATTCAATGCATACATAGAAAGATCCATCCAAATAGAGGTAAAACTATCTTTTATTGATTCAGGTGAAAAATTTGGAGAGCAGTGCTCTTTACAAAAGTGTGAGAAGATCCCCCTGATAAATGAACAAGTCTGCCCATTTATAGGGAAAAGCCAAGAGGAGTCTCATTGGAAAGAGTGAAAAAACACTATTGATGATGTCATAAGTCTACCAAGACCATGCTTGTTGCCTCGTTTTGCATGCTGGTCTTCTCCTCTAGCAGCTGGGCAGGCTTTTTCCTGTGTTCTGCAAGTGTTTTTTGCTGCCTCATGTTGTGGGCAGCGAATTTGCCACTCGCTGCTGTGGATTGCATGTAGGACTTCTACTGATGTTAGCCAATAATCTCCCAATTGTGGTAGTTTTGCCGATGTCAGCCTATGTAAGCTGTCGATGGCAGCAGTTTTGCTGACATCGGTCGATGTTAGTGGCCTCTTTTTCTCTGTCGGCGTTGTGGGCAACGAGTTTGCTGCCCTCTGCATTGCGTGTAGGGGGTCTCTTTTTACCCACCCGTGTTGTGGGCGGCAATTTTTTTGCCCTCTGCATTTTGTCTGCCATTCCTTTTTGCCTAAGTGTCAAATGCCCCAATTTTTTCCCCTCTTCTCTCCTTGCGTGAACATTTGAAGACTCTGCCTTTCGCTACCGTGAATGCCAACGAACTAGGCCGATGAACCAATGCTCTAAAATGGAGCTGTTAAACCCTAAAGATGGACCTTGCAACCCGAAATGACTGGTCATGCAAAGCAGGTGTAGGAGGTGACTGGGATTTTGCCTGAGGAGCAAAATTGGGTCAACAAATTGGCGACTCACGGGGGAAGCATGCCTGCTATGCTTAGAACCCAATTGCCTTACATATCCATTAGGTGCAGAGTCAGATGGTGACTTTGAAGAGAGTTCTCAATAGCTTTTGAGATCCCAGAATCAAATACATAGAATTTACCCCCAAACAAAGGGAAACACACAAAGCTAAAAATAACTACCTGTGCAACTGCACTTAGGGAAAATAGGAAGAACAACTGAAAGCAAACTATTATATACAGCTAACCAGGAATGTTCGCATCCCTCCTGGATCAAAAGGAAAATTTCTCAAGTCCCCTTCCTAGTGAATAGACTTATCGTGACAGGCAAGTAGCTGAAAGAAAAAGAGAGATGGTGACTTGCTCTTCTTGCCTGTCACCTGAGTTGGCTGAGAACCGAGTGGATATTCAAACATGCCTCTGATATATACGTACTCTGGTTATCCTTGGAGGCCTATTAAATGTTGGTCTATTCTATTGGTGCCCCTTACCAAGAAATCAATTGCTATTGGTTTATCACCATAAGCCTTCTGATCTACACAATTCTTCTGCAATGTATCATGGTCTGATTCATTTCCTTCTGCTTCACTGAAAACTCTGTCAGACTCATCCTCTGCTTCCTCTTGGCCTTCTTGAAGAAGGGTGAATGTGGCAATGTCTAAAAGGGGCTCACAAAATGATTGCTCATCCCACAAGACTTCACTTTCCTGTTTAAAGCTTAGTTCTTCAAGGCATTCCTCCAAGAAGACAGACCTCTCCTTTTCCTCTTTGCTGATCAGGCTCTCTAGATTTTCAAGAACATTCCCTCGATCTTCCTCTTTCTCAGATTCTTCAATGTAGTCATCTTCATCAAAACAACAAGGAAGTTCATCAAATAGAGGAGAAGAGAGCTTACTATGCATTTGTTCCTCTTCGAATCACTGGAACATCTGCATAGACACAAGGCCTACATCTTTTTCACTGCTGATAAGGTCTTCACAAGGAGCATCAATGACGATTTCTTCTTCGTTGTTGCTCACAACAGCCTCCTGAAGACTTGCAGATTGGATCTTTTGCCCCTCACCTGCCTCTTGCAAAATAGGTTTTTCTTCGAGAAGGGACAAAGTGGAGAAAATATGTGGGAGAGGGGGCAGCCCTTGAGCTAGAATCGAATGATTCTACTCTCTCCACTTAATCATCACTTCATTAATATCAGGTGCAGCCTGATAACTCTCTTGGAAATGTGTAAGTGGGGTGTGTTCAGACATAGAATGCACTATTTGGTCTGAACCATCCATCACACATTGGCTGAGGGAACTCTCTCTAAATTCCAAATCTGCTATTCTCTTACCCAAATCTTCTTGGAAAAGCTTTTCTTGGAGGCTGCCAGTATCATCATAGGCAGGCACAGTTTTAGCTTCTTCAAGGTTTAGAGAAAAACCTTGCTTTTCTTCTTTTTCTTTGTTGCCCCATGATTCCACTATCTTCCCCCAATTCAGGATCCCTGAATTTGAATTTTGCTCCTGTGAACAGGCAGCAACTTTGTTTTCCACAAGGACCTGAGGCTCTTCCGCAAGGTCTAAAAAATTTAACTCTTTTTCAAGGAGTAGCTTCATCCTAGCCTCTAAGTCTTCAATTTATCTGGCTAGGTTTTCTTGAAAGAGTCTTTCTTGGAGGTGGCCAGCATGATCCTTTTCAAAACTCTGAACTGGTCCTTGACATTCTTTCCTCCAACTTGGAATTTGCACCTCATGCTGGAAAACTTGGGGAGGCTGAAGAATGCAAGGAAAACACTGTTGGGGTGTTGGAGGAGCCTCTAGAAGAGGGACGTGCTGGCTAGTGGTATTATTCTCAATGGAAGATTCCTGATATAAGGAGTTGAAAAGATTGATCTTTATGGGAGGTTGCTCTGATACCCTTTGGTGTTGGAAGGCCATGCGCACGGAATTGGGAGCAGCTGTATTTGATGAGTTGGAATGAGCAAGTGCAATTTGGTAAAATGGATTTGGTGCAAAAGAGGGGGTTTTCTTTATGTTAGGAGGGGACACGCAAGGCTGGCTGCCTTGAAAAGATGGATTTCTCCATTTTGTTACCTCCTCCTTCATGGACTGCAAAGCATGTGCTTGCCTAGACAAGCACTCCTCTTTATACATCAGCTCCTGCTGATATTTGTACTGCTCTTCCAACCTATCGATTTCTTTTGTCTGCTTCTCAAATTCCAATGCCACCTCCCTTATAGTTGTAGGGCAACTAGGAGAGCTACTTGAGGGGATTCCATAAATATTTTGAGTCTGATCGATATTATATGAAGGAGAACAAAATCCATGATTTTTTGCAAAAGAATTATACATACAAGAAGTAGATGATTTTTGAATGGCACCAAGCTGCTTAACTAGCAGATTTAACTCAGAGTCGCTAGATGCTAAAGAAACTTGATTAGTTGTAATAGGACCAACATCAGTCCTAAAACTTTACTGCGTTAGAAAACTTGAGGTCCCACCGGGCATGCCAAAACTGTTGACACTGGAAAGTGCACCCTGTGGCAGGAAAATAGATTCCTGCCCTCTCCCCGTAACATGGAAACCCCTCTCTCACCTGTGGGATGATGAAGCAGGAGAGGAGAGTCTCTAGGTATGGGCTAGTTCCCTCTGATGTATCTTGTTTGTTTCAGGCAGTGCAAAAATATAGATATACAGCTATATACTGGGGGGATGAAAAGAGAGGAAGAGAGAGCATGAAAACAAATAGCCTACTCTAAAAGAGGTGATACACCAAAAATAAAAGTGACCTTCCCACATCCACACTCAAGATCAGACAAAAATATACATACACTCAGATCTGGCAAAAAAGACCAGGTCTCTGGGATGACAGGGAGGTTCTTATGGAAAGCACAAGAAATAGGGACTCACCAAGGTGCTGAGAAATACACACTGTAAGTGACCTCACCTGTTCTATACCTCCAAAATAGAACTCTACTCCTAACAGCAGCAGACAGTGGCACTTTATAGATCGCAAGTTTGTTGGTGTTGAACCTGTGAGAGCATCAAGAGATAATGACTGGACACAGATTAACATTCAATGCATACACAGAAAGATCCATCCAAATAGAGGTAAAACTGTCTTTTATTGATTTAGGTGGAAAATTTGGAGAGCAGTGCTCTTTACAAAAGTGTGAGAAGATCCCCCTGATAAATGAACAAGTCTGCCCATTTATAGGGAAAAGCCAAGAGGAGTCTCATTGGAAAGAGTGAAAAAACACTATTGATGATGTCATAAGTCTGCCAAGACCATGCTTGTTACCTCATTTTGCATGCTGGTCTTCTCCTCTGGCAGCTGGGTGGGCTTTTTCCTATGTTCTGCAAGTGTTTTTTGTCACCTCATGTTGTGGGTGGTGAATTTGGCGCCCACTACTATGGATTGCATGTAGGACTTTTGCCGACGTCGGCCGATAATCTACCGACTGTGGTAGTTTTGCTAACATCAGCGTATGTAAGCTACCGACGGTGGCAGTTTTGCCGACGTCGGCCGATCTTAGTGGCCTCTTTTTCTCTGTCGGCATTATGGGTGGTGAATTTGCTGCCCTCTGCATTACGTGTAGGGGGTCTCTTTTTACCCGCCTGTGTTATGGGTGGTGATTTTGCCGCCCTCTGCATTTTGTCTGCCATTCCTTTTTACCTAAGTGTCAAATGCCCCAATTTTTTCCCCTCTTCTCTCCTTGCGTGAACGTTTGAAGACTTTGCCTTTCGCTACCATGAACGCCAACGAACTAGGCCGATGAACCAATGCTCTGAAACAGAGCTGTCAAACCCTAAAGATGAACCTTACAACTTGAAATGATTGGTCATGCAAAGCAGGTGTAGGAGGTGACCGAGATTTTGCCTGAGGAGCAAAATTGGGTCAACAGATAGGAATCAATCAATTTGTTAGAAGATTGACAAACTAAAGGGGTGATTAGAATAGATTGTCAAGCCAAAAAGTGGTGAGGTAGTGAAGAAATAGGGAGACCTAATGAAAGGGAGGGAGATGAAACAAAGGGATGGAGATCAGGGATGATAAGAACAAAAAGGAAGAATTGAAGCAAGGATACAAAGCATGGATACTAACACATATGAAAAAGATGAGTATCAAGATGGAAAGAGGAAAAGGGGAATGCAAAGGGCAAAAGGCAACAAGAGATAATAAGAAAAGGGAAATTATGGAAGGATTCTCAAAGGATAAAGGCCCAGTTAGAAGCTATTTATGGAGAAAAAAAGGCAAAAAGGATGGAAAAAAGCAAACAAGAAGAACAAATAATGGGTACGGTGGGAAGAGTGGTGGAATGGTAGAGAGTGGTGGTACATCTAAATAAAAAGTGTAGAAACAAAGAAAAAAAAAGCTTGCAAGATGCATAGTATGATGTGGAATGGGTAAGGAAAAGAGAGTGATAAAGAGGGTATGACAAATAGCCAAGGGTGAGGGGAGATGATGAGGATGGAGAAATAAGTTGAAGGGGATAAAGGGCATGGTTGGTAATAAGGTGAAAGAGAGGTGAAGAATGTAAAAGGTTGGTGGGGAATTGAGTTGTGAAGCATACACAAGGAAAGGTGATGGTGAGGCCAATGAAATAGAGTAGGTGGTGGTTTTATGGGAGGTATGAGGGGTTAATGAGGAAGGCTATCAACACTTGTGTTAAAAGAGATTGACAAGATGGAAAAGTGGTTAAAATAGATTGACAAGCTAGAGGGAGGTAGGTGGTGAGGAGATAGGTAGATAAGTGGAGGAAAAAATATTAGGTGAAAAGAGACAATAAATTAAAGGATGTGGCTAAGTTGACCTCAGTAAATAAGTGCTACCTACATAGTCCAAGAACACCTCAGGCTAATGTATTTATGCCAACAATGGGGGAGAAACTTAAGAGGAAGTATTAGATGGTGTTAAAACATAAGGATGCTTAAGAAATAATTCAAAGCTTCCTTGATGTAGGATGCCCTAAGCAAGAGGGAAATGTTAGTGATGAAAATGAGTGAGAATAAAAAGGGAATGGGAATTAGTGGTTAGTGGCCGAGCTGCCCTTTAGAAGTGGAGTAACACCTATATAGTCAATAGACATTAGACTAATTTAGTTTAACAAAGGTAGGATAAATAAGTGATTTGGTTTGGGCTGATAGAGGTTTTGGGTTTTGGTGAAGGTGATGGTGAAGGTGAATGGTGTAGATTGGTAAATGATTACCATAATGATCCCACATTTAGTAGGATAGGAGATATGGATTAGATAGTCATTCCCCTGCTATGGATAAACTCATAATTAGCACAAAATAAAAGACTTCCATGTTCAAGCAGGCATTGTTAATGGTTGGGGTCTAATGTTCAAATCATATGGTAATCATTTGGTAGTAATAGGAGGGTTGATGGGATAGGAAATTCAATTTACTATTGGGAATTCATGGTGGCCTACCTTTTAAGGAGGAGCTTGTATAGTGGTAAGGATTTAGAAGCTACCATTACCAATAATAGTGGTAGTTTTGGAGGTGGGACCATTGTAACAGTCCATGGTTGGAAGCCAATTTACATCAACTAGGATAAAATTGATAATGACACAAATGAACACCAAGCCCAAAAGGATTGAAAAATAATCAAAGACATCAAATGTAGATTAGATGATAAGGGTGATAAAGGGAAATCATGATGGTGCATGATAACTTTATCAAAATGGCTAGGTAGATCGAGGGGTACATGTCTACACAAAAAGGCAAGTAGACATGACCATTTAAAGTGGGAATATTGTTCAAGGGAATCAATTACATTATATGACCTTATCCATTGGTGTAATGGAGAATCATGTTGGTGAGTAAAAATGGTTAGGTATTCTATTTAAAGAATCATGATAAGGATGAGTGTCTATCATTGAGTTATTTGTTTTTTTAGGTTATAGAGAGTGCAGAGAACTACATAAGGTGGAAGATGGAAAACAATGGGAATAATGGTGGATATAACCAACAACCTCCATGATCTAAAATAATCAATATGGTCAATGCGTAGATCTATCAAATATTTCAACATGTAATGGTGATAATGGAAGTACTGCTAGGACAACAACAAGAGGAAAGGCACATGTGGCCCAAGCTTGAGCCTAAACTTTTACATCTACAGCAACAAAGAATGTGATAATTTAACTACGTAAGATATAGGGATAGAGAACATGACCATTGGCTTGTCTATGGAAGAAACCCTCACTATCCAAGGGGATGTACATTGAGACAACAACTAGTGGTACCTATACAAGTAGAATAACCAAAACAGAGGGATGCAATGGCTATGACAAGCAATCAAGGTGAAAGACCTAGAGAAAATTATGGTTTTTTTCCCTATGGGGATGAATGTGAAAGAGACTAATAGATTACACCCTCTAGCAACCACTAAGATAAGAATCCTTACATATGTAAGTTTAGGGAGCAATCAAGTAGAAAGATGACTAAACACAATTCCAGAGTCACCAGACAATCAACCTAAAGCTTAGGTATAAAATAATGTATGTAGGGGATTTAGGTGAAGCATGGATAGTATAATAAATTTGTATGTGCCATGTGACTCCTCACACCTAAAATAAAATATTGCATAATTTACTATAAACATGTACAAAATGTTTTGGATATCATTGGTCGAATGGTAATATGTTTAAGGTTGTGCGGCTACTTATGAATGTTATGGTTAAAATTATGATTAATATGGTTATGGTTTTTATAATCTTTCTTAATATAAAAAGAATGAGTATTGTTGGTGCAATACTAGATGGTAAAATTCATGATGAAAACATCAACCAAACACATTAAGATAGGAATAGGGCATGATTCTTTATTTTTGATAAGGAATAAAAATAAACTCAAAGTGGGATCAACTTAATGAATATAAACCCTTCAAATACTACACATGAGTGGTTGTTAGTTGATAAAAAAAGGTTTCTTGATCACAAGGTGTCAAGTAAGCTCTAAATCCCTTAATTTATAGATAGTCTAAAGGGAAGATGGGTGATAGGTGGTTTGAAGGGTAATGGGTGATATGTATGATAACCTCAAGTGAATCAATTTGCCCCATCTATAGATGGCCTAAGAATGGTAATAGACAAGTCCATGTCATATTCTAGATATAGACTGATCAGTGTGAGAAGTCTACATGGGAAAGCTGATTACAACTTCCAACTTATTATGTTGCTTGAGAGCTAATTGTGGCTTTAGAATTTTTTGTGATAGTGGGTGTATTGCTTTATTGATGTATATAGGAAGCTGATTGATGTGAGAATCTTCCATGAAATTGATCGACTTTTAACAAAGTTAACTCATCCATCCTTGAAGGGATTGGTCTAAGCTTATTGGCTTTGTTTTAATGTTCTTGATAGCTATCCTTTAAGGGAGTAGTCTACCTTACATGTGGAAAATTTTATTTGTTTTTGGGTAGTTGTCCTTTGAGGGAATAGTCTGCAATGCTTAAGATATTGACCTAGTTAATTATTGCAAGATGAAATGTGTTTAGACATGGACTAATCCAATTAGGTTCAAAGATTTACCTTTATGAGGGCAAAACTTTACATAAGAAGGTTAATGATGTGTGAAAGGGTGTGGTTTTAAGAGAAAATGACCATGAGATTCCATCTTGTTAGAGAAGAAAAGTATCTATGATAACCATGCTATGGGTAGAGCCACAGTACCCATATTTAGGATTAGGCCATGACTATGATGGTTAATCACATGGTTCTATGTTCTAATCATTTATCCCCAAAAGGGGAGGAGGAAGGTGGGTGAAGGTTAAAATCTCATAATCAAGGGATGAGCTTAAGTTAGACAAATAGGTGAGTTGGATCCTTCTTTAACATAAAAATAGACATAGATGCAAAGCATTGAGAGGCTCAAGTTCTAGTTTACCTTCGAGAGAGGACAAACAATAAGATCTTGATCCATACTTACGGGTGATGATGTAGGGTCCAAGTGGTCTAAGCCAATTGAAAGCAAACTTTCCTTATTTACTCTTTTCCATGTTGGTCACATGTTGGTTTTATTTTAGGACAATATCTTTGATATTTAATTCCTATTATTTGAGGTTCTTGTTATAAGCATGTGTGATACACTCTTGATAGATATGGAGGTAGGTGAGGGATATTAAATGATGTTTGTCAAGTAACTCAAGTTGAGCTAAATGATGCTAGCAAAAATCTTCCTAAAAAATGAGTTCCCTCAAAGATATGCAAAGAGAGGGGATTTGGACTTCAAGAGGCAAGACTACCTCTACTTTGAAGACTAGAGAGAAAGGGGGAGCACTCATATAGGTTCAAATGCTAGTGTGATAGGCCCATAAGGCAAATGGGATGTGCAAGTGTCAATTCCAACTTTAAGCACTGAAAACTTTGGTTAATATTTTGGTGGGGGTTTTATTAGAGGCTTTCACTTGTCTATTTTCTTGTGGTTAGTAAGGTGAGGAAAAGATTAAATCTATGCCAAATACATCACATAAATCTTGGACTTGCTTATTCTTGAAGGATTTGTCATTATCAGTGATGATATTATGAGAAACACCAAAGAGGTAGATGATATGGCGGTTGATAAAGTTGAAAATATTTTTTGCTTTGGTAGAGATTAGAGGAATAGCTTCCACCCACTTGGTGAAGTATTTGGTGGCTATGATGATGGAGCTATGTTGCTACGAATAATGGGGGTTAATTTCCCAAATGAGATTGATCCCCCATTGAGAGAATGGTCAAAATTCCTTAGATATTTTGAGGATATTGGCTAGCGCATGATGTAAATTAGCATGTTGTTGACATTTAACACACTTTTTTACATAATCATAGAAATCTTGGTTAAGGGTGGGCCAATAGTAACCAAGGTAAAGGATATGTTTAGTGGCCTAACTATTCCCCATAGATCCCATCATGTGTTTCCTTAATGACATGGGAAGCTTTATGGATATGTAGGAAATGAAGAAGGAGACCATCAAAACCACATTTGGAAAGGATACCCCCTAGTATGGTGTAATGAGAGGTACTCTAAATAAAATCTCTTTGATCATTCCTAGAGAGGTTGGGAGGAATAATGCCTAGGTTGAGGTAGTTAAAAGTTTGGTCATACCAAATATCAGATGGGGATTCCTTGACATTATAAATGGTAGGGAGGTCAGATTGACCATAAGAGGGTGTGTTAAAAAGATGAATGGTGAAAAATATTTTAGAATTGGAAGGTTGAGAAGGGATCTGAGAAGCAAGGTAGGCCATTATATCTACAAATTTATTGGTAGATCAGGGAACGGATTGGACTAGGTAATGTTTGAATGATTTTAAGATTTTGTCAATTAAAAGTTTATAGTTTTTCAAAACATCATTCTTACATTAATAGGATCCATTGACCTGGTTGACCATAAGATGGGAATGATCAAAGATATGAATTGTCTTAATTCCCAAGTTTTGAGCAGTTTAGAGACTTATCACTAGGGATTTATCCTCAACCATATTATTAGTGAATTCAAAGTTAAATTTAAAGGAGAAATGAAGGGGTTTACCATTGAGAGGAATGATAATAACTATGGCACCCCCTCCTTGTTGGCATTTTGAGCCATCAAAGAACATGGTCATTTGGTAGGTTATGTCATCTTCTTGAAAAAAAGTCATGATAGACTCATCTAAAAAGGCAAGAGGAAGTGGTTATTTGCTAAAGGAGCTTCACCCAATTGATCGATAATGACCTAACCTTTAATCTGCTTCTATTGGATAAATTCAAGGTCAAATTTAGCTAGGATCATGACCCACTTAGCCATACATTATTTTGGTATGGTTTAAAGTGCATGTATTTTAGTGGGTCAATATTAGTGATGACATAGGTTTTATGGTTAAGAAGGTAATGGTAGAGTTTGGTGGCCATGAAGGTCAATGCTATGTAGAGTTTATCAATGTGTGTATATTGAGTCTCATATTCTATAAGAATATGGCAAATTTAGTAAATGGATTTCTCTTTGTGTTTTTCATCTTGATGAGCCAACATTGCCCCTAGGGAATGGTTGGTGGTAGAGATATATAGGTAAAATGGGTGGTCATCCTTAGGAGGGGTGAGGAAAAGTGGTGAAAAAAGGTATTGTTTGAATGAATCAAAAGCCTTTTGATAATCACCATTCCATTTTAAAGAGACATCCTTATTTAGAAGGTGATGGGAAGGTTGGCACTGGTTTGAAAGTTGGGAAATGAAATGACAAATGGATTGGAGTTTTCCTATAGGCTATAGAGCTACTTAAAGTTGGCTGGAGGAGGCATGTCTAAAATTTCTCTAACTTTAGTAGGGTCTACATTGATTCCATGAAGAGAGATGATAAAGCCAAAAAAATTTCCTGAAAGGAAACCAAAAATTTATTTCTTGGGATTAAGGTGAACATTATAATGAATGAGGCATTCAAATATGATTGTAAGATTAGTCAAGTGGTCTTTTCAAAGTTTGGATTTATCAAGAAGGTCATCCACATAGTATTCTAAAATCTTATGGATGATATCATGGAAAATATAAGTCATGGAACATTGGTAGGTGGTACCAACATTCTTTAACATGAAAGACATGACTCTATAGCAAAAAGTTCCCTAAGGGGTCATAAAGGTAGTGTTATGTTAATCTTCAGGAGCAATAAAGATCTAATTATAACCCAAAAACCCATCCATGAGAGATAAAATCTCATGGATAACTATAATATAAACAAATTGGTCAATCTTAGGTAGAGGGAAGTCATCCTTGGGGCAAGCAAAGTTGAGGTCATGAAAGTCCACACAAATACATAGACCCCCAGTGACTTTGGTGATAGGTAAAATGTTTGAGACCCATTGGGGGTAGTCAATGGGTTAAATTAAGTTTATAGATAGGATACATTAAAGCTCTTATTTGATGAGAAGGGCTATGTGAGGATGCATGCATCAAATATTTTATTTAATAGGCTTGGCATCATGATGAGTGACTATGTTATGGGTAGAAATGGTGGGGTCAATCCCAGGCATATCACTGTAAGACCAATTGAATGATATGCTACAGTCTTGGAAGAAAGAGGAGAAAGCCTCAATTTCCTTGCTATTTAATGATTGGCCCAAGTTGACAATGTGGAGGTTATTTAGAGTGCCCACGTTGATATCGATGGTAGATTCATTCAACATAGTTAGGGCCTCAAGAGGAAGGGATTTGTGGATAGAAGAATCCCCCACACTGAGGTAGGTAAGAAGGGAATCATCATCTTGATGTCGGATGGTATTGATGGTGGGAGAATTATTCTCTACCATTTTTAGATGCATGAGTGGAAGGACTTTGGTTTGGACACTCTTGTGGTAGATGAGGGGGCCCAAACTTATAGTATTGATAAAAAAATTAGGAGGGATGATATCAGGGTCTTAAGGTGGAAAAAGTGATTGGGTTGGAAAGGATGGGATATATTCCTCTATGGTAGTAATGGGTTTGAGTAAATTGGTGGATTATTGAGCTGGTTCATACCCAAGGCCAAATAACTCATGAGGTTCCAAAGTTTTGAGATGGGGTAACTCATGAGGCCCTTATTCATAGTGACCAAGGCTAAATCCTTTCCAAGCACATCTATGAAGATACAACTTAGCAAAATCTAGTTTTTTAAGATAGGAAAAGTTAAAGGTAAATGGTTTGATGGATGACATAGTGTTAGGGGCTGAAAGTGGTTAATCAAGTTCTCCACAAATGAAATTCATTTGATGGTTAGGGAGACCAATAGGGATGATGGTTCTAATGTTAGACTTTTAAGAAGGGTCATGTCTGAGATTCCCATATTCTTAGGGGGTAAAGAAGGCATCTAAGGCTAAGATTCTATATTCCCTAAAAGAAAGACATTATAATGTGGTGATCATGAGGTCTTCTACAGGAATCTAGGAAGAAGGGATAAATGAGCTAGTGGAAGCTTCATCAATATTATGTGTGGAAATGTTATGGGTTTTGGTTAGTGAGGTTGTATTGTTAGAAAATGGTTTTACAGTGGATAAAGGAGGAAGAAGGATGTCATTGGGCCAATATGTCATATTTTAAGATGTAAAAGGACTAGGTTTTTCTTGGATAGTCATAACTTTCCCTTCATGTTCAAAATTGACACATCGATGTAGGGTGGAAGGGACACAACTCATGGCATGAATCCAAGGGCATCTAAGTAAAATATTGTATTAAAAATCTCCTTATACAACATAAAAGAGTTTGGTAATAGTATGAGGCCACACATAAACGTGGAGGATAATTGTGCCTAAGGTGATAGCCATAATATCATTGAAAGAATGAAGGACCACTAAGCTTTCAAACATGATGTTTTTAGGTAAGTACAGTTGGTCATAAGCATGGGAGGAGATAATATTTATGTTATCTCCCTCATTGATCATCACCCTTTTGATGTGGGCTTGATTGATGTATGTTGTAATGAAGAGGGGGGATCAGGATCCTTTGAATGAATAGAAGGTATTTTTAAATACTTGAAGGTGACAAGGTTAGAAGTCTGAAGGGTACTAACAAAAGTGGCTAGAGGTTAAAGATCATCAGGTTGGACCTCAATGGATTATAGAGCCTCTATGAGTACTTGGCGATGATGGGGAGAGGTATAGACTAACTCATATAATCTCATCTTTTTTGGAGTTTAGTAAAGTTGTTTGAGGATAGCTTTTTGAATGGATATTGCATATGGGTTAGGGTATGGAGGGTTAGATGGGGAGGCACCTAAGATAGACACCTTGGTCTTATTTGAAGATAAAGAAGGTTGGGTATTATTTGCTTGGGAGTTTGGAGAGGGGTAAGTCCAAAGAATGGATGTCTTATTCTTCCCTTTATCCTTTTGTTGGGATTGAGATTGGGTAATCATATGAATAGTGTGGATAAGGGGTTCTCTAAATTAGATGGTTGCTTTAGTTCCTCCTCTTCACTTTTGGGTGAGATCAAAGATCGAAAGGGTTGAGTCGATGGTTGGATTGGCAATGGGGATGAAGGAGGTTTATCTAATAATAGATAATCATCTTTATACAAGTTGTGAACAAGCTCTTAGAGATCATTAAATTTCTCAATGTTATGTCTTGGTACCCTATCATATGCACATATCAAGTTATCATTAAACCAAGAGGGTTTGGTACATGAAGGGTCAAAGGGTCTAATGAGTGGTAAGATTAAGGAAGAAGTTTGAAATAAATGCTAGAGAATGGTTAAGTAAGATTTGGCTAAAGGTGGTAGATGTTTAGTGGTTTTTTCTTTAGGTGTTAAAGTTGGAGGTTGTGTGGATATAATTTTGGTGGTAGGTGTCTTGGATAAAGTGGTATGCTTGGTTGATAGTTTTGGTGTAGGCACGATGGTTGATGGGATGGTGGTAGAGGAGGGAAAGGTAGGTAACTTATGAGTTATTGGTGTAGTGGGGAAAGGTGCTTTAGAAAGCAAGTATGAAGGTGTGACCAATAAAAATGATGGACTTCATGTTTAAAGTAGAGGGATGGGGACCCAGAATAGAGGGCAAGGTTGAGGTAGGCAAAATTTAGGGTTTTGGGTCCTTTGGTGATTTTACCTCTTTGGTTTTTTTAGTTGTTGGTTTTGGAGGGGATTTGGTCACTTTAGTTATCTTGGTGGGTTTAGGTGAGTGAGTTTCAATCAATTTGGAGGAGGTTTTGGTTGGTTATGTGGAAGTTCTAGTTAGTTTAGAAGGGCCAGGTTAGTTTGCCAAAGAAGGGGTTAGAAGTTCCAGTTTGGTTCCCTTACCTTTATCTAGACCTCTAATAGAAGGTTTTGAAATTAGAGGTTGGGTGGATAGATTCATCTTCTATTTTGAGATAGCTTCCAAAGAGGGGGTGGATGGTTCTATGATAGGGGAGGTAGGTGTGGTATCCTCTAATAGAGGTGTGGATATGGTTGCTTCCTTTGTTTGGGTGTCTAAAGGAATAGAAGGTAGTCTTTTTTATTTCATTAGGGGAATGGGGAAATAAGTGGTTGAGATAACATTTCCTTCATCAATCAGTTCATTAGTAATCAAATTAATAGTATGTGCCTCATGAGATGATTCAGGTTTATTTTCATAATGAGGGGTAGAAGGAACATGATTAGGGAAAGGCTTGCAGAATATGTCAAGGGCTTGGTTTAGTGGTGTATTAGGATTGTCTAATGTAAGCTCCTCCTTGTTAATGTAGGATTGGACATGTTATTTAAAGGTATTTCACCTTTTGATGTCATGTCTTATGACTCTATGAAAAGCTTAATGGTCATTCTCATTATACCAACTGGACACGGGGCGAGAAAAATCAAATTGTTAGGGTGGTTTAATTGGTAGAAGTTGGATGATATTGGATTTTAGTAACTTTTCCAAAATAGAAGGATAAATCTCCCCAAGTGGAGTCAATTGCTTATTATTATTCCAAGTTTGATCCCTTTGGTTTCAGTTTGAATAATTGGGAGAGTTAGAGGTTTAGTTCCTTGGGTTCTGTTGGTTGGTAGATGATGGTGGCATGGCTTTGAGGACAATGGAATTGGAAGTTGCTTTGTTTTTAGTGTTGGGATTGGTTTGGTTGTGTGGTTTGAAAGAAGAGGGATCATTGGGTTTGTAGGTTGGGTTTTTGTTCTTTAACTTTTAATCTTCCCTCATCAATGGCTCTATTCTCTAATTTGTGAGCCATGGTAAGAGCTTCATAAAATGCCCGAAATATTTAGACACACAATGTGGATGAAATGTTTTTTACACATGCCTAGGTGAAGATATCTATAAGCTCAGGTTGAGGCAATGAAAAATAAATTTGGTTGATTAGGCTCTTCCAATGAGCCATGAAATCAATAATAGATTCATATTCAAATTGTCGAATGGAGTAGACATTGGTAATAGAAACTTTCCTAGATATATGGATCAAAAAGTGATCTAAAAAAGTTTGGGCTAGTTGGCTGAAAGAGAAGATGGAGTGTTTTGGGATGGCACTATATAAATCTAATGTTGGTTCAGATAAGGACATAGGAAAGGTATGGAGGAGAAGAGCATCATCATGGGTAATCAAGTAACATGCATACCTAAATGATCTTAAATGTTTTTAGGGGTCCTCCTTGCTTTAACATTTAGAGAATTTTGGCAATTCCCATTATGGAGGATATGGTCAAAGAGGGATAGATAGATGAATGGGTTCATTGAAAATTTGGTCATAAGAGATAAATTTATGTGATCCTGAGATGGATGACTCAAAGGTAATCATTTTCTCCATTAGCATCTTGACCAAATCTATTTTGGGTTGTTGGGTCAGATATGTATATGACATATTTTATTGGGGCTGGGTGACATGGGAATAACTAGTAGATGGTTGGGATGATGTCATGTGTGTCTGTGAGGTCATGTAAGATTGGGTGGAAGGTGAAGGTATGTATACTTGTGTGTTAGTAATATATTGAGAAGATGCCATGGGTATGCATTGGAGGGTTGATGTTGGGGGGTTTATGTATGGCATCGAAGTGATTAGTGGGTTAGTTGGTTGAAGGTGGGTAGTGACCAAAGTGCTTATAGGGGGAAGTGTTTATGGTATGGAGTGTACCAAGTTATAAAATGGGGTTGAGATTGGTATATTGGTTAAGTTAAAGGGAGTGGTATAAATGGGTTTGGAAGACATCACACCAACAAAATGGGTAGAAGTGACAAGGGGTAAAGTTGAACCAATGTTAGAGGTATTGGTTAGGGTAATAGGTGTTTGGGTGGTGGTGGTAGATGGACCAATGGTAGAAGATGAATCTTGGATAACATAAGGGTGGGATGATGCAACACCAACTAGAAAGTGGTATGGCATACCATAAGGTGGATCTAAAAGAGTAACTAAAGCCATCAAAGTATGATAGGGTAAGGTATTAAGATAGTGTTGTAAACCAACTAGATTATTATCAAAAAAGGTGGCAAAATCTAAATCACCTTCAGGGATTGTTGTAGTCACACTAGGTGGGGGAGAGTGGTATGGTAAAACATGGGGTGATCTATCAATTTTCAAGGTATAATCCATGGATGAGGATGAAGAAGAAGATGGTGGTGGGTTATTTTGGTTTTTCAATTGTTGTCTAGTTAATACCATATGATAAATTTAGAAATGGATAACAAACCTCTTTCCTTACATAATGAGCAAACAAAGAAAAACCCAAAGCAAAAAAAGAACACACTAAAAGCATAATTAATCCTAGGATTTATTTTAAATCATTTTTAGCTTATGCCTTAAATAATGTGAAAAGATAAATTGGCTTGTAATTTAGGTACTATAAAATTCATCTAAGGATGGTTTCAAGTTGAATTTTTGTTCTCAAATAATTTTCACTAGACTTGGTACATGGCCTGGTACTGGGAGCTTGCTCCCCTCACTTCATGATCCCGTAGCTAGTGCGGGTGCTTAGCCAATATATACCATTTATCTAGAGTTTATACTCCACTAGAGAATGGAGTGGGTCCTCCCATTGGTGATGAAATCTAAATATGATTTATAGGTAGGATAAGGTGATTCAAAAGGTGATGAAATCCTAATAGGCTTTGTCTCAAATAAGTTTTGATGTTTAATTTGTGTGTGTGGTTTGGTAGTGTAACATATGTGTGATACAATTGATTCATAATGTGTTTATCTAATCTAAGTAAGCTAATAATTAAGAAGACAATACCATGAATGAACTTAATTTTAAATTAAAAAAAAATTTGGTATCTTTTCATGCAAACAAGGAATAGTTAAAATGCACTTAAATGCAAGATGTAAAATACAACCGATCCCCAAGATGAAAACCTCTTTTTTTCTTTTTTGGAAAAGAAGAAAGGAAAGATTTTTTTATTTTTTAGAATTTAGAATTAAAAAAAATGTAGGATGTGATGTCCCTTACTTAGGGGCTCCTTTTTACCACTGTAATATCCCCTTCAAATAGGGAATATAGCAACACAAAAACTCTGAACAAAGATACAATTTTTGTTGAATAAATTTAGAAGATAACAATAATATAGTCTCTCAATAGTGAATCACAAATCTTATCACTTGTCCTTCTAGACGATTACAATTACAGTCTTCTCTTATGCATATAAAAATTATGAAATATAGTCTTGAAAAACCTGGGCTCTTGCAAATCTAGGAATAAATCTGGTTTTTATCCGTCTCGGCCTGCTATGTCGAACACACAGTCACCGGCATCGATCGATATACTGCCGACGTCGGTCACTGTCGGTCCTTCTCTACTGACGTCGATCTTCAGTCGGCCAATGTCAGTCACTGGGGATCTCTGTCTGCCGAGGTCGGTGTCTGCGTGGATTTGTACGGACCTGTACGGACTTCGTATAGCTGCCAATTAAGCACAACCTATCTGTTTTCAACCCTGGATCTAAAGATATGTGGCTCTAATATAGAACTCTATCTGTATAATTTATTGAATCAAAACATAAAGAAATAAATACTTGGAATATCTATAATAACTTCTGTGTGAAGTTATCTCTCAACCCTGTAAAGTTTGTGATAAATTCTAGATGAAGCTATCTCTCAATTTGGCAATAGATCAGCTGATATTTCACAGCCTCTGAATTGCACACACTGAAGAGGGAACGTTCTCCAATGCAAATGGAATCCTGGAACCCTAGGCTTAGTCTTCACAGAAGAAATTCTTCAAAATTAATAATCAATAATCAATGGCTTATTCAATAATGGCCTCCATGAGAAACCCTTATACCCTCAACAGATATGCTTGCCCTAATTAGGGTTTCTTAAATTAGAATTAGGGTTTCTAATTAAAAATAGGCTAAATAATTAATATTTGATTAAATTAATAAATATTAATATCTCCCTCAATACATGTCGGATCCTCGAACCATTCGAGGCTGGTGAATCAAGGAGTGATTCCGCACATGACCATACCAAAATAAAGGTGCTCCGCTGCATGTCAAATATCCCTAAATAATAGGAGCTCAGGCCCAATGTGTTTGAAATAACCTGAATGAAAGCCAACTATAGAAATTTTGCGAATCAAAGTCAAGCCAAGCTCCATTATGACCCTCTATCCATCTTATTAGCCTACGAAGGTCGCACAATAGGCTAATCATCAAGTCTGTCAATGTCCACAAAAAAGGGGACATGACAATCTGCCCCTCTATAAATTGCTTGTCCCCAAGCAATCTCAGAACAATGAACCACTCGATCCACCTAGATCCCAAATGTAGTTATGCTCTGCACTGATGTTAATCAATGCAAGTACCTGCAACATCATTAGAAGTAGAACAAAGAGGAACCCATAATCAAATTGGTGAATGCAACTCAACCAAACTCTAAGATCACAAATATCATATACACCTTCCACCATGCTATGCGGAAGGCACGCTCCAACTCTGCAACAACTCCCAAATGGAACTATGCAGAGTATGGAGAATCCACACACTGTACCTCTACTGTGGTCAGCATATCTGATCAACTCCTGCTCTAAGTCATGCACCGACAAATTGTCAATCCCATCTACAAAAGATGGTGCCAATCCATCCCATAACTGATCCCTCTGTAAAGGTGGCACAACCAACTGTACCACACTGTCATCTATGTGAGAAGAATCAATCTAGAAACTTGACTCCACTAGTATCTCAAATTCATTAGAATCAGGTACTCCCAAATCATGAACATGTGTGTCAGTACCAAAAACATGTTCCTCAGCTACAACTATAGGAATATACTCACAATCAACACTCAATGTACTAACCTCTGAGTATACCTCCACACTCTAAATGCTAGCATCAGACTCATCCTCATCTAACTCTGAAGAAGCTAATTCTAAAACTATCTCATCATCACAATCTCTAGCTCCCTCATCCTCTACAACTAACTGAGAGTCCAAATCCTCATGACTAAGCTCAACCACATGTCTTTTAGAATCCTGGTGAGCCACCTTCATTGCCTCTATCTTGGGCTCTGAAGCCTCTGCCCCTGACTCCTTAGGATTATCATGATGTTCGAAATCTTTTGATTTTGAATCCTCATAATAATCAGGGGACATGTTGTTGCCCCGTCTAAGTGATCTATAGTGCTCTCTCCTCAGCTTAACAAAGCGATCAAAAGACAACATCTCCTGACCTCGAGGTGGTAATAAGTCCCACTCCTCATTTGATGTCATATACCATGTGGATTTGTCTTTAAATGAAGGGTATGAAAGAGCTTCATTCAACCTCTTCAAACTTAGTTTCAACTTCCTCATATCATAGTCCCACCGACTCTGAGTACCAGGAGTCATCATGGATACTTCATTGATTTAATCTACCCAAACTACTCAACAGGATGGCAAGACATTGGCTCTGATTTGCCCACTATCCAACAAGATGGTGGGAATTTGGCTCTAATACCACTGTGATGTCCCTTACTTAGGAGCTCCTTTTTACCACTATAATATCCCCTTCAAATAGGGAATATAGCAACACAAAAAATCTGAACAAAGATACAATTTCTATTGAATAAATTTAGAAGATAACAATAATATAGTCTCTCAATAGTGAATCATAAATCTTATCACTTGTCCTTCTAGATGATTACAATTACAGTCCTTTCTTATGCATATAAAAAATATGAAATACAGTCTTGAAAAACCTGGGCTCTTGCAAATCTAGGAATAAATATGGTTTTTATTCATCTCGGCTTACTGTGTCGAACACAAAGTTACTGGCGTCGGTCGATATACTACCGACGTCGGTCACTATCGGTCCTTCTCTGTCGACGTCGGTCTTTAGTCGATCAATGTCGATCACTGGGGATCTCTGTCTGCCGAGGTCGGTGTCTGCGTGGATCTGTACGGACCTGTATGAACTTTATACAGCTACCAATTAAGCATAACCTATCTATTTTCAACCCTGGATCTGAAGATATGTGGATCTAATATAGAATAACTCTATCTATATAATTTATTGAATCAAAACATAAAGGAATAAATACCTGGAATATCTGTAATAACTTCTGTGTGAAGTTATCTCTCAACCCTATAAAGTCTATGATAACTTCTGGATGAAGCTATCTCTCAATTTGGCAATATATCAGCTGATATTTCATAGCCTCTGAATTGCACACACTGAAGAGGGAACGTTCTCCAATGCAAATGGAATCCTGGAACCCTAGGCTCAGTCTTCACAGAAGAAAATTTTCAAAATCAGTATTCAATAATCAATGGCTTATTCAATAATGGCCTCCATGAGAAACCCTTATACCCTCAACATAAATGCTTGCCCTAATTAGGGTTTCTTAAATTAGAATTAGGGTTTCTAATTAAAAATAGGCTAAATAATTAATATTTGATTAAATCAATCAAATATTAATATCTCCCTCAATACATGTCAGATCCTTGAACCATTCGAGGTTGGTGAATCAGGGAGTGATTCCGCACATGACCATACCAAAATAAAGGCGCTCTGCTGCATGTCAAATATCGCTAAATAATAGGAGCTCAGGTCTAATGTGTCTGAAATAACCTGAATGAAAGCCAACTATAGAAATTCTATGAATCAAAGTCAAGCCAAGCTCTATTATGACCCTCTATCCATCCTATTAGCCTATGAAGGTCGCATAATAGGCTAATCATCACATCTGTCAATGTCCATGAAAAAGGGGACATGACAAGGAGCTTTGATACCATTGTCATGTCCCCTTTTTCATGGACATTGATAGATGTGATGATTAGCCTATTATGTGACCTTCGTAGGCTAATAGGATGGATAGAGGGTCATAATGGAGCTTGGCTTGATTTTGATTTGCAGAATTTCTACATTTGGTTTTCATTCAGGTTATTTTAGACACATTGGGCCTGAGCTCCTATTATTTAGGGATATTTGACATGCAACAGAGTGCCTTTATTTTGGTATGGTCATGTGCGAAATCACTCTCTGGTTCACCAACTTTGAACGGTTCGAGGATCTGACATATATTGAGGGAGATATTAATATTTGATTGATTTAATCCAATATTAATTATTTAGCCTATTTTTTATTAGAAACCCTAATTCTAATTTAAGAAACCCTAATTAGGGCAATCATATCTTTTTGAGGGTATAAAGGTTTCTCATGGAGGCCATTATTGATTAGCCATTGATTATTGATATTGATTTTGAAGAAATTCTTCTGTGAAGACTGAGCCAAGGGTTCCAGGATTCCATTGCAGTGGAGAATGTCAACTCTTCATTGTGTGTGATTCAGAGGCTGTGAGATATCAGCTGATCTATTGCCAAATTGAGAGATAGCTTCATACAGAAGTTATCACAGTATTTCAGGGATTTTGAGAGATAACTTCACATAGAAGTTATCACAGTAATTCAGGTATTTATTTTATTAGTTTTTATTCAATAAATTATACAGATAGAGATATTTTGTATTATAATCATATATCTTCAGATCAGGGGTGAAAATAGATAGGTTGTGCTTAATTGGCAGCTGTACGAAGTCCGTACAGGTCCATACAGATCCACGCAGACACTGACCTCAGTAGACAGAGATCCCTAGTGACCGACATCGGCCGACTGAAGACCGACGTCAGCAGAGAAGGACTGACAGAGATCGACGTCGGTAGTATATCGACCAACGTCGGTGACTGTGTGTTCGACACAGCAAGTCGAGACACACAGATTCAAGCTCAATTTCCAGATCTACAAAAGTTAATCAGGGTTTTAAGGCCCTATCTGAATATTCCTTTTATGCATGACTGAGGACATCTATTGTAACCATCTAGACAATAATAAGATTAGTGATTTGCTAGTTAAGAGATTTACTGTGGTTTCTTGTTATTTGAATTTATTCTACAAATTTGTATCTTTGCTCAGAGCTTTTGTGTTTCTATATTCCCTATTTGAAGGGGATATCACAGTGGTATCAGAGCTTTTGCTTGGAAAAAGGAGCCCCTAAGTAAGGGACATTACAGTGGTATTAGAGCTTTTGATGGAAAAAAGAGCCCCTAAGTAAGGGACATTACAGTGGTATCAGAGCTTTTGCTTAGAAAAAGGAGCCCCTAAGTAAGGGACATCACAGTAGTATTAGAGCCCCTAAATTTTTACTGCACTGAATCATTCATGGAGTATTTACTGGATAGTGCAGGTGTTCATCTGGATTCGCATAGGGTGACAGAAGGTGTTCTCATCCAAGGTACTGGTGTTATTAGCAGATTGGGTGGGGAGATTATAGGGATCCTATCTACTATGCTACCTCACAAGGATTTTGAGGTGGGGTATGCTCATTATTCTTCTTTTGACTTAGAGAGAGAAGATTTGATTTCACACAGGTGTAGATCAGCTCCAGTTTCTTACCATCCATTATGGGATGGATTGGCACCATCTCTTATAGATAGAATTGGTAGTTTGAGTTGTACATTCTACTTGGGTTATGATGCTTCGAGAGTTTGGTTCTCATGTGTTCTTGACTATGGCAGTTGTGCTCTTAGAGTTTGGTTGAGTTGCATTCACCAATTTGATTATGGGTTCCTCTTTGTTCTACTTCTGATGATATTGCAGGTACTTGCATTGATTAACAGTAGTGTAGAGCATAACTACATTTGGGATCCAGGTGGATCGAGTGGTTCATTGTTCCGAGATTGCTTGGGGACAAGCAATTTTTGGAGGGGCAGATTGTCATGTCCCCTTTTTCGTGGACATTGATAGACTTGATGATTAGCCTATTATGCAACCTTCGTAGGCTAATAGGATGGATAGAGGGTCATAATGGAGCTTGGCTTGACTTTTATTCACAGAATTTCTACATTTGGTTTTCATTTGGGTTCTTTTAGACACATTGGGCCTGAGCTCCTATTATTTAGGGATATTTGACATGCAGTAGAGTGCCTTTATTTTGGTATGGTCATGTGCAGAATCACTCCCTAGTTCACCAGCTTCGAACGGTTTGAGGATCTGACATGTATTGAGGGAGATATTAATATTTGATTGATTTAATCAAATATTAATTATTTAGCCTAATTTTAATTAGAAACCCTAATTCTAATTTAAGAAACCCTAATTAGGGCAAGCATATCTTTTTGAGGTTATAAGGGTTTCTCATGGAGGCCATTATTGAATTATGAATTGATTATTGATTTTGATATTGAAGAAATTCTTTTGTGAAGACTGAGCCAAGGGTTTTAGGATTCTATCTGCAGTGGAGAATGTCAAATCTTCATTGTGTGCAATTCAAAGGCTATGAAATATCAGCTGATCTATTGCCAAATTGAGAGATAGCTTCATACAGAAGTTATCACAGTATTTCAGGAATTTTTAGAGATAACTTCACATAAAAGTTATCACAGTATTTCAGGTATTTATTTTATTAGTTTTTATTCAATAAATTATACAGATAGAGATATTTTGTATTAGAATCATATATCTTCAGATCAGGGGTGAAAATAGACAGGTTGTGCTTTATTGGCGGCCATACGAAGTCTGTACAGGTCCGTACAGATCCAGGCAGATATCGACCACGGCAGAGAGAGATCCCCAGTGACCGACATCGGCCGACTGGAGACTGACATCGGTAGTGAAGGACTGATAGAGACTAACATCGGTAGTATATCGACCGACGTCGACAATTGTGTGTTTGACACAACAAGCTGAGACACACAGATTTAAGCTCAATTTCCAGATTTGAAAAAGTTAATCAGGGTTTTAAGGCCATATCTAAATATTCCTTTTATGCATGACTGAGGACATCTATTGTAACCATTTAGACAATAATAAGATTAGTGATTTGCCAGTTAAGACATTTACTATGGTTTCTTGTTATTTGAATTTATTCTGTAAATTCGTATCTTTGTTCAGAGCTTTTGTGTTTTTATATTCCCTGTTTGAAGGGGATATTACAGTTGTTCAGAGCTTTTGTAGGAGAAAAAGGAGCCCCTAAGTAAGGGACATCACATTATATATTCCCTATTTGAAGGGGATATTACAGTTGTTCAGAGCTTTTATAGGAGAAAAAGGAGGCCCTAAGTAAGGGACATCACAGTGGTATCAGAGCTTTTGCTTAGAAAAAGGAGCCCCTAAGTAAGGGGAAAAGAAGAAAGGAAAGATTTTTTTTATTTTTTAGAATTTAGAATTAAAAAAAATGTAGGAGCATTGAAATTTCACTAAATGAAACTATATTCCTAAAAAACTATGAACCCATAAGGGGTTCCATCAGGGGTGCCAAAATGTTTGTATCTAATTTTTTATTTTTCCCAAGTGTAAAAAGTAGAAACTAGTTATGAAGGGTGTGAAAGAATACCTATTAAAGTGCATGTGTTGGATCTAAGTGATTATAGATATATCTTATTTGTCTTAGCAGGATGACCTAAAAATAAGAAATAACTAAAAGAAACTTATTTGTTAGATAAGGTGGATTGCCCAGCGTGAGCTAGATCCTAAAAGTAAAAGCTTTCTAGGAGGTTGTCAATCCACCTGCTTTAAACATTTATTTGAGATGATAAAATAAATGTATTATTACATTAAATTATAATAAAACTAAAATTAAAACCATTAAACAACTTAATTTAATAAAAAATAATTAAGTGCTTTACTAAGTTAACCAAAATAAAGTAACTAGTTCAGTTATACTAATGCTGAAAATTGGTTCAGACAAAATGGTGGTTTTGGTTTGGTTTATGAAAAGAGTCAAAAGTAAATGATAAGGTTTTTGATTCAGTTAGTAAATTTTTAAATTAGTAAATTATAGTCAATAAAGGGAAGATAAATGGTAAAAGGGATTATGAGGTCAAGATGACAAAGAGGCAAAAGGAGGTAAATGGTCAAGGTGGTAAGAAGGAGGTAAAGGGTGAATGGAAAAAGAAGTAAATGGATAAGAGGGTAAGAAGGATTTAAAGGGAATAAAATAAAAGAGGAAAATGGGCTAAAGGTGTGAGTTCAAGGAAATACGAAGGCCAAGAAATGAAAGAAATGGAATATAAGAAGGTAAACAAATGTTACCTTGATGCTTGATGAAGATGTTGTTGATGGAGCTTGAGGCAATTTTGGTAGAGATTCATTATTTGATATTTTCTCTTATAAGATGATGATGACCTTAAAATGATGACCTCCTTCAAAAACCTGAAACAATATGTTAAGAACCAAAGACTAACTTCCAACTTAACCTTGGGTGAAGGAGAGGGGGGTATTTATAGCATTTTTGTGAAGAATCATGCTAAAAAAGAGAATAGTGGAAATGTGGCACCATTTTTTATGTGGTGCATGATTTATTCAAGGTGAGGTGGGTGAGGATTACCATGTGGGTTGGTGAGTCTCCTACTTTGCACATGAATCCAAGTTTGAATGGAAATCATGCACATGGGTTTAAATGAGACCAAAGACTTTTTACCACCTTTATTTATCTTTATTTAAGCACTCAAAGAGGTGGAACACCAAATGTGGTGATATTTTCCATGTGGTGCATGGATGATTCAAGGTGAGGTTGGTGGGGATTCCCATGTGGGTTGGAAAGTCTCCCATTTGGGTTGGTGAGCCTCCATTTGGGTTAAAAAGTCCAAAAATGAGTGCTCTTTGTCTTTGACGAGATAGGTATCTCATTTTAAGGTCCACTTTTATGTGTGAAGGCAAAATATATGTTGAATGATATCCCCTTAAGGGAAAATTTGTCATATTTCAAAGGGGGGCCTTGTGATTCTTAAATGAGGTCATTAAGCACTTTAAGAAATGGTCCCACGTGGGGTATGATGTCCCACATCAATCCATGTCACTTGTCATGTCACATGCCATGTCACTTGTCATGTCACTTTCCATGTCACTTTTCCATGTCACATGCCATGTCACTTTGCTATATCATTTTTTGTCACATGCCATGTCATCATGAATAGTGATAGTGGGTCCCATAGTGAATAATGGTGGTGAATAGTACTTTTGAATAATACTTTCAAATGGTGATTTTGAATAACATTGTTTGACTAGAAGAATAGTTATTTGGTTAGGTTAACATGGGTTTGTTAAGGCTTAAAAATTTTTAGGGGGTCTTTATGGGGTCTTGAGGTATTTAGTCATCAAAAACTACAAGTGTGTAGTTTTCTAGTGTCTACAAGTATAAGGAATTATTTCTGAGATCTCATATTCCTTTCAAGTGGTATCATAACCTAGACAATTTTGGTTCTA
Organism: Torreya grandis; assembly: GCA_037957365.1. NCBI lineage: Eukaryota > Viridiplantae > Streptophyta > Pinopsida > Cupressales > Taxaceae > Torreya > Torreya grandis. The sequence continues at coordinate 2,162,608 of JARHVA010001981.1, read as the reverse complement.
GTTGTGGGTTTATTAAATTTTTTGATCTAATCTAGTTTTGAATGGGAACTTGTGTAATAGATATTTGGAATTATTTATTATAGGAATTTTAAGATGGAAAACACATCAAGGAGAATGGAGGTTGAAAAGTTTTTAGGCAATAATTTTGAGATGTGGAATCTAAAGATAGAAGATTTGTTGATTGATCGTGATCTATGGGATGTCATTGATGAGAATGTTCAAAGACTTATAGATATAGATGAAGCATCTAAGTATGATGTGATGGATCATAAATCCAAAGGTCTCATCAGATTGTGCCTGATAGATTTTGTATTGATTAATGTCCATGAAGAGATCACAACAAAGAAGTTGTGGAAGAAACTAAGTGAGATATACCAAGATAAGTCTCTTGTTAATAAATTTTTATTAAGAAAGAAGTTGTGTTCTTTGAGAATGGAAGAAGGTGGATAAATTATAGACCACCTAGAAGAATTTAATATGTTGGTAGCTTAATTAGTATCAGTTGGTGTTAAAATGGATGAGGAAGAAATGCCAAATTTTGCTTTGTTATTTGCTTGACTCATGGGATTATCTTGTTATGGTTATAGGAAGTACTTATATAACCTTGAAATTTGAGGATGTTCTAGGTTCTTATATTTATAAATAAATGAGAATAAAAGTTTCTATTAGTGCCAAAGAGGCCCTACATGTTTGAGGAAGATATAAATAAAGAGGCAAGAAAAATGATAAGCATGAAAAGTCTAAATCTAATTCTAAGGGGAGATCCAAATCTCCTAGAAAGCCCAAGGTACAATGTTGTAATTTTGGTAATAATGGTCACTACTAAGATCATTTGGGGTCAAGGCATCATCCAACTAATGACTAATCCTAATCCACATATTACTATTGAAGAGGTATGTGAAGCCCAAGTATCCAAATGGGAATGTTATACTAACATAATCCAATATCAGCGTATTGGTACTTGCTCCACATAACTCAATAGAGAATGAAGAATAGCTTTAAGGCTCAACGCTGATCACTACATGATCAAGAAAGGAGTTATCTATAGGAAAAATTATGAAGGCATCTATCTTAGATGTGTATCTACTGAAGAAGCTCAAGAAATTCTAGAAAACCTATACCAAAAGATAGGTAGTGGTAATCCATTTAGGAACACCATAACTCATAAGATCATAAGAATGGGCTATTATTAGCCAATGACTTTCAAGGATGCTCATGCTCATGTAAGGACATGCCATGAATATCAAATTTTAGAAAAAAATAGACGTACATGCAACAATGCCCTTGTAACCTATTTTTGAAGGAAGGACATTTGCCCAATGGAGTTTATACTTCATTGGTGTAATTAGCCCAAACTCCCCAACAAGGCATAATTTGTACTCAATCCCACATACTACTATACCCAATAGACCGAGGCAGTGGCCACAAAGAATCTTAGAGCACAAGATGTGATTATCTTCTTGGAGGAACACATCACAATTAGATTTGGCACTCCCATTTTTCTAGTTTATTACAATGGGCCATAATTCATATCAGTTAAATTCACTAAATGGAATTAAGATAACCATATCACTATCAGGTCATCTTCTAACCATTACCCTTAGGGAAATGGATTGGTTAAATAAAAAATAAGAATCTGATAGATGAAATTAATAAATTGGTTGGGGACAAGCCTAGGGATTGAAATACTATACTAAATTATGCCCTTTGGGAAGACTGAACAAGATATAAGAAGGCACTCAAGGCCTCGCCCTATTTGTTGGTATATAGACAAAGTCTAGCATTCCCAGTCATGCTAAAATTACCAACTTATCAATTTATATAGGAATACATAGAACCAAATAAAAAATTATAATATTGACTATTGGATATAATAAAATTGGAAGACTCAAGGACTGAAGCCCTACAAAATTTCAATAAACACCAAGACGTAGTTAAGAGATGGTTTGACAAAAGGGCCAAAGTCAAAGCATTTAGAATTTTTGATCTAATGCTCCTGTGGGATAAAACCCATGAAAATAAAGGATAACATGAAAAATTTACCCCACTATGGATTGGACCATATTAGATTTCAGATATCCTGGGCACTAATGTATTCCATATAAGGGACCTACATGGCAATGAACTCACATATTCAGTCAATAGATAATTTTTGAAACATTACTTCATGGTTTTACTATCTGAAGATACCCCCAATTGATAAATAAACATGGTAGAGGTAGGGTTAGGTTAGTTCTCTACTTTTTAGTGTAATTTTTATCTTTCTAGGTTAAATTTTATTGCTTTTTTAGTTTAGTTTTCTAGCTTTCTAGATTAGGCATTTTGTTGTTTCATGTGACAATATGAATTGGTTTATTCTGATACGCCAAGCTAACATCAAACTAGCTAACCACCCTATTTTATGCCTAGAGATACATATAAGGAAAGGGAAAATTTCCAAAGGGATTCATAACATGGGGTATATTTACAAACTAGTTATACTTTTGTGTTTGAAGTCTTCAAGATTCAAATATGTAATCATAGGCATTCAAGGTTGTGTCATAATTGAATATTTCTACTAGGTATGTGCAAGTTATTCTCAAATACTTCATTTGAATTTAAAAAGTTTTCTCACTCTATTAGATCAAGCACACTTTTCATATTAATACTTTTTTGAAGGTGATAATCACTAGTGCAAATGAAGTTGGCAAGGACATTCTGGTAATGATTTGTTTTATAACTACACTAGCTCACAAGGGTTTCAACTTTCCTCCTTCCATTCAAAACAAGAGAAAGAAAAAAGAACCAATGTGTTCAAAATAGCAATCAATAGTTACAAAATAAAACCTAAAGAAGATCAAAGGCTCATATGATGAAATAAGGTCAATGTACTATATATCATGATCAAGAAAATTAAGAGGAGAGAAGGAAACCAAGGTATCTCAAATAAAAGAAGAGGAGAAAAGGAACCCAAGGTGTCTATATCAGGGCTCTGGATACTTGGATGGAAGTAGAGAAATACCTAAGCTTCCCTAATTTAGTAGGATTTAAAAGAACCAGACTAAAACCTATAGTTTCTCCAAGCTTTTGAAAATATCCTCACAATAAGGGTTCAATGAACATCACTTTAGCACACACAGATCCATGGATGAGAAGGTAAGTATGTTGTGTGATGTAGTTGGGAGTCTCATTTATATATCTAATTTTAATATTTTTTTGTGGCATAATTCATGTCTGATTTGAAATTGCTAACCAAAGTTCTAAATTCTTGAATACTCATAAGTATTCCCCCTGTAAGTCACCATTTATTATACCCAACATTCCCCTTTTATTCAAAAATAAATGAGGACCCATTTTTTTTATTGCGTCCTTATTTGTTAAAATCTCTCTCTACATAACTATGCAAGTTATATTATATTGATATTTAATACTTACACTTGGAAGTACAAATAATGGTATTATACATTTTTTAGACTAACTTACTAATGCCTTTCAGAAGCTTTTGTACTATGCAGGTTTTTTTGGCACTTAGTTTTATTTGGAGAAATTACTCAGGACTTGGTCTTTAGATATTTTACTTAGTAATTATTTTTAGTAAATTTATTCTTTATAACTTATGTTTAAGTTTTAATCATTAGATATTTTGTTCAAAATTTTTGTATCAAACATTTTTTCAGTGTTTGTTCATCAGTTTTTTTGTATCACACTTTTTGTTCACAATTTTCACATTGAACATTTTGTTTGAATGATGTTTTGAAAGACTTAGTTTTTTTAGGACTCCTTATTTGGAAATTTTGTACCAAGATTTTAGTTTAGATCTTTTCATCAGAAATTTTTTTTGAATATTTTCATTAAATAATTTATACGAAATAATCATCATTAACTTTTCTTTTAATTAGAGGTTTTGTTTGGATTTTTTGATTAGACATTTTTTTTGAAAATTATTCTAATAGATTTGGGTCTTTTAAAATTTTATTCATGCTTTGTGGTCATATCTTTTGGTAGGACATTATTTTGGCTCAGTCCCAACACAAAACCCGACTCCTAAATCTTGACTTTTGAAAGCCCACAAGAATTGGCTAATAAATAAAAACTACTCATTGACACTTGCCAAAGAATGTAACCCACCAACTAAACTAACAAGATTTGAATTGACAGGTAAAAAAACATATGAATGTTGGACATTAAATTCACATGAATTGGAAATGAATTCTAAGGATATATACATGACATACAACTATCAACATATTTATTTCTCACAAGTGAATTCAAACTTATTATATTTATGAACAAAATCCCTAGCTACTTATGAATCCCTTATAAAAAAGTAACCAATATAAAGGATCTCTCATGATACATTTAAAACATACTACGAGGACAAGAAAAAATTGAAATGGAATCATCATCCAAGAGTTTTAGGGGAGCACTTCCACCATCCCCATTCTCCATCAAGGATTTAATAGAGTTCATAGACACAATATATGATGCAACAATTTTTGAAAGTAGGTATGTTAATTACTCATAATTATGGGAGGATATTGATGCAGTGGAGGTATTTTCACATGAAGAAAATATATCACCTACACAATGACAAATGGTTACAAACTTACTGACTCTTAAAATTAAAATATTTCACTATGCAAATGTTAAACCTGAGGTCATGCCCTACATAGACCTTATGTAGTATTTGTTATTTACTAAGAATACTACATAAGATGCCTTCTTTCACCATATGGATCACCAGATGGTCATGGCCTACATCATTAGAGATGACTTTCAAAGTTACCTATCTCTACTAGTTCCAGATGTAATTTTTGATAGGCACAAGATAGTTTCATGAAACAAACAAAATTCAATTGACAAAGTGCTAAGATCATGGCTTGTTCTTGGGCAGATAATGGTCCTGAAAGGAAAGTCTCCCACCCCCATTAATAAATTTAGGATGGGGGTATGTATTTGAATGGATTTATTGAATAGAATGTATGGCATACCAAACATCCATTTCCTCAACCTAGATTGGGTACCATTACTACATATGATAATGACCAATGATACAAATTTTACCTTAAGATAAATCATCAACTTCAAGTTGAGGAAACAAGTATTTCATAAGAGAAATAGTCCAATTTAGTGGGCCATTTTAACATGATTTAATAATTATTATAAGTAGTAATGGGCATAGTCTACAGAGACCTTGGTGAGCTTTAGATCTAGGCCATATACTATATTAAGAATTTCATTTGAGATTACTATTAGTTCATGCATATTTATGAATACACAAGGCATATGGTTTGAATTATTGAGGATGTGTATCCTAAAGTATGGAAAACAATTCATGGGAATCAACTGCATAAAATTGGAAAAAACATAGTAGATACACTAGTTACTAGGGGTGACTACTGGTTGTATCTAGATTATATGGTGATCATGGTTTCCAATTATAAAGTATACCTCCTACACCTCCCCAAGTATATACTAGACAATCTATCAGAGCAATAAATTTCATATCATCTTTAGTATAGTGTCAATGAGGATTTGATAAAATAAAATAAAATCACATTCTATAGATCACACATGATCATTGGTAGAACATGTTACACACAAAGGAAGCATTTTGGGGATGTCAATAATAAGAGAAGGCATTATCAATTTCCTACTTTTCTAACCCCCACATCAAATAGAGGTATAAGGGGAGCCTTCCCAAGAACTTCCCTTTTTATTAAAAGTTGTTAAGAAATATATTGGGTTAAGAGAGCTTGATCCTAGGAGAGTTCTAAGGGATCCAATTGACTTGAATTCCTATGATGTAGAGGACCAAGAGCACCAAATTACCTTACCACTACAAACACCTACAATTGTACCCTAATTGTAGGAATATATAGTGTAAGGGGTATCTATAGATGAATCTACTACCTCAATTTAAAAAGGATCCTCCTCAGAGGTAAAGACCACTATTTGTTATAAGATAAATCTAAGGGCTCCTCCCCTACCAGAAAATCCAATAGTGGATCAACCATAGGGCATGCCTTCACTTCCTCAATAATAGGTGGAGGTAGATCAAGAACAGATGATGAAGAAGAAGAGTTAGAAAGAGCCAAAACATTAATCCTTATAGTTAATAAAGGTAAAACACCAAGCATATATGACACAATGGGTAAGAAGGCTCGACCTTTAGACCCTACTTCCCTAGTTTCCTTATATGTTCTTATATTTGATTCAATTCTAATTAGTGTTATTTTGAGAACTCCCAAGGTGGAGGATGTCATCTTCACCCCTGATGTTTTATTTTCCTCTTCTTTTATATTGTAAATCCTTTACTCACTCCCAAGATAGAGAATTATTCTTCCACCACCATTATTTCATTATCCCCCATAGTGTCATCCATGTCCATTATTGCCACTACTACTGATATTCCCTTTGGGACTACCATAGTCCTAACCATGAAGAAAAAAAGGGCCACTAAGAAAATTTCAACAACACTGACCACTTCCCAACTTCATGTTTCTTCCACATAGATTAGTTTTCTAATGCCTTCCACAAGTTCCTTCCAAGAGACTATTGTTACATATTCAATAAAGGGAAAAAAAGGGGTAAGCATGTCATTATAGTCTATCCACTCCCCCAATATGGATGTGTGGATTGGTCCAAAATCATTTGGCCCTCCCTTATTGACATATTCCTTAAAGGAGCTAAAGAGCAATAGTTAATAAAAAATATTGAGGTAAAGGTTGTAGCTAAAGATGTATAACAAATAGACCCTACCCAGCTAGTGATTCTCCTATGGGAAATTGATCTTAGATCAAAGGCTATCCAAATGCCCAGTTTCAAAATTATAGATCTCCCATCAATAACAACCCTATTTGATAATCCATTTGGGGGCATTCAAAGGGTTTGAAAGAGGAAGTTAGAGGATGAATCTATAAGGGAGATCATTCTAAAGGAAAGGTAGGAGGTCTATTCCTTATCCAAAAGGTAGAATAGATAGTTGGGGTAGTCCTCCTATATTGAAGATTTTAGGTCCTTAGTAGAAGCCCAAAAAGATGATATGGTAGAATTGAATGAGGGGTATAGATGGAAATTCAAGAGATAGAACAAGAAATAAATCAAATCGAGGAACAAAAATAGATAGTTTATATTTCATAAAAAATTGAGGCTAAAGTACAAGAATCTGCTTCAAAATGTTACAATTCTCTAGAAGCACTAGAAGTAATGAGTGCTGAATTAACCCCCCATATTTCTCAAATACACCAATTGTTTAATTTTTTAAAAGGAGATGAAAATAAATTGAAGTTATTAACCTTGTACACAACTAATAAGGCATACAACCATCTAAACCTAATGACACCATTGAAGGCATATAATGACCTCAATTTTGTGTTTATTAGAACACAAGAAGCAAGAGAGTGGGTGAAAATAGCTAAGGCATTGATGCATAAATATCAAGAACATGAGATGATCATTTTGTAGATTTTGGATAATTCAAAATTATCCAAGGCAAGGGATGAAACAAGCAAGCTAATCAATAGAATTAATTTTGATCAGCTCATTCAAGAAGCATCTGAGAACTTTAAGCAGAGTTTACAGGGGTTAACACTAGAAGACATTGAAGTAGAATTGAGTTTTATGAGGAATAAGGTAACTAAAGTTGATATTTTTCAAGATCAACTTAAAAAATATGAAGTCAAAACATGTAAAACTATTAGAATAAATTAATAGGGTACATAGACCCTCACTATTAAACCTAGATATTATAAGGTAGTAGCATGATGTAATTCACAAATATTATCTTGATTTGGAGGAAAATAATAATAATAATGAGGTTACTGCATCTAGTTCAACACCTACAAAAATAATTATTAATCCCACTAAGGTTAATGCATCCATGGAGGCGTCCACTCAGCGTTAATTGTAAGGGCCAATTTTGTGCATGTAAATTCAATATAATATCATCAATTTTGTACTTGTAGTTTTCTTCTGATAAAAACTCAATGTTAAATTTGCATTATTTGTTTTTTAAACATGCACACATTACATAATATCATAAAGGTCAACTTTAACTATTGGTAAATATAAGTTAACTCTATGTATACATTACATATAGTTTTGAAACTATAGTTAGAACTAATTTTCTAACTATGCCATGTAATCAAATTTTACATGTACTTGGAGGATGAGGTGACCCTTCCCAAAGTCTATTTAAACATATGTAACCCATATTTATAAAATGGGGTAAAAAATTTTCAATATAGAAGCAGAATCAATTTTGATTGTCAACAAATGTGTTTGTTTATTTTCTCTCAAAGCTCTATGTAATTAGGATTAATCTTTTTGGTTGTTTGATTAAATAATTATTAGTGTGAAACAATTGTGAGGAACTATTTCTTGTCATGATTAATATGCTAATTTTATATGTGCAATAGTTATTGAGTGAGTAGCAGATTACATTGATCATTGGAAAGTAAGTTGATTATTTCATTATTTTAAGTGTGTAGAGGTGTTTTCATTGATATATTTTTTTGTATATGTGTAATAGCTATCTTAGATACCTCCCTATTTTGAGTCATAATCTCCTAAGTAATGGTGTACAATATTTTATCTAAAAGGATAAATATTTGACTGAGACCTTTGAGTTTCATATACCAAAATTATCCTAGACTGATTGACCATGTTTGTTTGTGTGTATGAAATAGTTTCTAGCAACATACATTAGTTATAAAATCACTTGTCCACTTAGAAACTAGCCTAAGAGGTGATCCTTGAATCCATATAATCCTTATTTTATACCCTACCTTCCCCTCCCTTTTTGAGTTTATTTTTGAGATATATCCACTCTAGATTAGTAACAATCCATCCACAAACTCACCTAGAATTTAACTTTCTTTTAAATACCATTCATCCATTCATAACCTTGGTTAACAACTTACATACCCTATATACAATTCCATCACTTTGTTATTAAAAATTTATACCTACAACTCATGTCTTAGAGTGGAGTTTACCTCCATTGAGATCCTAAAATGTTAGAGGCTACCTCATTATGAATTGGTGTGTATAAAAATTGAATAGATAGCCTCCTTACCTAAAAACTTGTTTTTATAATCAATACCTCTCCAAAACATGTGAAATAATCCAAAAGTGTGTGATTAAATTTACCTGGAACATTAATAACCTCCATGTCAAATTTAAGGCCTTGAGACCTTGTGGAAGTGTAAGAACCATGAAATGGCCTTGAAACCTAGTCTCATTTTAGGCTTGTTTGAGATTACTTGGAAAAAATTATTTGTTTGACCACTTTAATAATCTAATATGCATATTTTTTTTAAATTTAATAGTTTTAAAACATCCCAAATGGCCTTTTTCCAATAGTTGTAAATTTTTCCTTTGCTCAAAACCCATGTAAAACACCAAAATTCATGAAAAATAATGAATTTATTATATTTTATACAACTAAAAGTACAAAAAAATAATCATGGAGAATATAATTTGATTTTTTAAAAACATACAAGAGGTTTTAGGATAAAACTAGGTCATTACATGTGCTTTAGAAGTCCATTTCTCTTGACTAGTCACTATTAGGGTTTTAGGCATGTTTCTTTCTTAAGGATTGTTCATAAATAATATATACTCTTTCCCTCTCCAAATTACATAATATTTTATTTATTATAACACTCCATAACTTCCAAACACCACTAATTCCCATTCAAAACCTCATGAAAGTACAGAGTATGAGAAGCTGACTCTCAGGTTGCAAGCAAGCCATTAGAGAGGTGTTGATGACCTTAGCTATTGTTCATGAATATAAAAGACATAAATAAAAAATTTATGCCTAATTAATTATGTTTTTATAAATATTTATCATCTCTAAAGACCATTTTATTCTATGTGCTAGGTCATGGTTTCAACATGTGAGACAAAATTGGTCTTAAAATGCAGTCATGTGTTGTGAGAGCTCAAAGTGTCTTAAGGGTTCAAAATAAAATTTTATTTGATATAAAATATATATAATGAATATTTAGGGTATTTTATAACACTTTATACCTTTTAATTCCCCTAGGTGATCAATTTATCTTCAACAAGTCACTTTGTTCATGACTATCCATATGGGCCTTTAGGTGTCTTAGGTTTATTTGGACTAGAACATAGCCTATCTTCATTCTATCTCTTGTCATCAGGCTTGAGGATATAGATGATATTTTGATTAAAATATGAAACCATTTTAAAATTTATTTCCTCCCTTATACTTTCTCTTTTCATGCTAGATAAATGACCCTCCCTCAGCAAGTCAAGTAGGCTTGTGTGTGGGTTAGATTGTGTAGGCCTAGATAGGCTTTCTATATTGATTTAATTATATCATAATAATTTAGAGTATTAATTATAGTTGTGTCATAAATATTTATCTCTTAATATTTTTAAAACCATATTACTTACCTCTTGTTTCCATTCTAAACAACAATTCTCATTCAACCAAGTGGGTAAGCCTGAGTATGGTATTGTTGACTATGTGCAGAGGTTTTAAACTTAGTTTTGATTAGCCTTATTTGTAATTTATTAAATTTAATTTTGTATTAAAATTTAAATATTAAATTATTTTTCAACTTGAGATATACATCAATTCTCTTCATATACATTTTTCTCCTTACTCGGGATTGGAACCAGATTGCCTCCTCTAGTAACCTATAGATGCTTATTAGGATGATTTGACTACATTATGGCTTCAAGGTATTCAATTTACAATCTATGATTATTTAAATGATTTTATTTTATTTTTTATAGTTTTAAAACTCATAAAACTACCCAAAACATTATATACTTACCTATCACACATTGTCCTTGTAACTTATCAAAATGGTTTTAGGTGTTCATTAGGAGAAGGTTTGAGCGTGAGCTCTTCAAATTGGTCTTATAACTCCATTGTTCCTTGAAGGATTTAAACCATAATTAATATTTTATTAAACACCCTTAAAAGGTTTATTTTATAATTCATGACACTTTCATAACCTTTTACCTTCTCAATTTTGTACATAGTCCTATGTGTGTCTTAGGCTTGTTAACTTAGTCCTTTGACCATCTCTTGACTTGCAAGTGGTCTAGCTAATTCCAATGGTTTATGTCATATATAATATGCATTTATTTTTGGATAATGAATCAACTTTGCTTTTTTTAGTTTATTTGATTTCAAAATGAGGACTATAGACCTAGGGCCTGTCAGTCTTTATTTGCTTACACATGTTGTGAGAATCAACTTCTTGAATATTTAGACCTTTCAAAACTTTTCCATTGTCAACCTTGTCCCACTTATTTGTAAATATTTCAATGTATTACATATCCTATGACAAAGCATTACATCATATTTAACTTATCTCTATAGTCCATATAGGCATGTACATACAGTCATCTTAAGGCTTTGTATGAAATTCTATGCATAGTGATTAGGTCTCTTCACCATGCTTTTGGTGATATTAGTGAGGATAATATCATGGTTAAATTAATGTCTATGGTTTTGTGGTGATTATCCTATTGTCCAGACATCTTAAACATAAACCTAGATTTATGAATTCTCACTCTCATGTTTGCATACCTATGAGTGATTGAAACACTTATGAATTTTATTTGAGAGTACAAATTTGGACATATAATCTCACTTATTTTTACCTCTAGTATTAAAATTTATCTATCATGTACTTAAATTATTTCTCATTACCATTCAGACCTGACATTGATGTTCAAACCTGTAGGGAGCCATTTATATAGAGACCATACTCTTTAAAGAGCAAGATATGGTGTCTCTTGAAGGACTATTTGTAGAGAGATACTTATCAAGAGATAACACATGAATTATGGGATACTAAGGATATTTTTCATGACAAATGGAGTAATTTAAACCTATTAAAGTGGCTAACATCTTAAACAACCAAAACTTGCAGTAGGGTGATTGAAACACCCTATATATTGAGACACTTGTCTTCCTATTGAAGACACTTCATGGATATGAGTTAACTGATTAAAAGACCATTAAAATTATATCTTTAACCTAAAAAAACATATTTAACAACCATTATTATCCATAAAATTTTGAAGTGGAGAAATAGATGCAAAATCAGACCCTGCTTGGATGGATAAGGCATAATGACCTATTATCACTCTTAGAGATTGTTCACAAAGAAGTGAAAATTAAGATAAAAACAAATGAAAATAATTTAAATATTATTATTACCCCTAAAAAGTTCCAAATTTTTATCTCTTAACTCTCTCTCTCCTGGTTGTACCATCCATTTGAATTTTGCCTTTATGAGCTTATAAAGGTAGAGATGGAGGTGAGAGAATGTCTGAAGCATTTGTAAAACATTAAACCTGGTAAAAATCCTAAAAATGATCTAAATAATCCTAAGGGACACTCTAAAACCATTTAAAACTTAAATATGATCTTCTAAGGCCGTATAAGTGCCTAAAAGTGCTTGTAAAGTGTCATTTTACTCATTTCAGGCATTAAACTATAGATTTTGTCTATCTGTAACCATTCCTAAACATTATCTAACCAATTTATGACACTTTTTACGATAAATAATCTTATTAAAACGTTTTAATTTTAATATGGGATGTACAATTCCACAAAATAAGCCAAAAAGGTGATAAAATGACTTTTTAACACATGAGGACATAATAAAAGGTTAATGCATAATATTTTGACCTTAAAGACACATTAATACCCATTTATAATGAATTTAAACCATATAAAACTTTTTACCATGTTTGAAAACATCAAGAGCTCATAAATGACCCTTAGGACTAGACAAGTACACATAAGACCAAACCATGGACCAAGCTAAGAAATGACTAATGTGACCATATGAAACTATTTAAGATCATTTAATACCATGAAAACACCACATACAAGTTCTTAAAACACTATGAAAGTTTCAAATTAGATGGGTTGACCAATTTTGACTTGGACTCAAAATTTGGTCAACAAATTGATGATTCACATGGGTAGCATGCCTGTCATGCTAATGGATCACTAGCCTTATCCTCCCATTAGATAATAGAGTCACCCTTATGATAAAAATTGAAACCAAAATTCCTTCTAAATACTTCCAACTCACACCAAATCACACAACAAGAAGCAAATAAACTATGCCAAAGGAATTTAGGGAAAAGTACACACAAGAATTAAAAAACACACCTAACCTATTATGTACAGACCTCAAAACATATTTGAGGTGATGAAATAGTTATCTTTGATTCAACCAGAGCCAAAAAGAATATTATTAGAGTCATAACTATTACATGAGAATAAATCACCATATGATGGATGTTTGTCAAATAAAATTTGCTTATAAAGGTGATCAAATGACTTACCATTCATGAGACCTTTCATAGCTGCAAGTGCATCACTTAAGCCTCCTTTGAATGGTATTTTTATCTATCCTTTAGGTTTGATTGAAATTTAATCTTGTTTGGTCTCCTTCATGATCATTTTATGCTTTTAAATTTTCTTCTTTTGAGTCATTAAACCTTTCTTAAATTCACCTTCATCTAGACTATGATGTGTTTGATTTCTAGAGTCCTTAGACTTGCCTTCTTGTTGTCCAAACATATCTACAAGTGGCTCAGGATCATAATGAGGTATATACTACTCCTTAATCACACAAACTTACAATTTGGTCTAATTTCATTCTTTTAAGGTTGTAATCTACTTTATAGTGACTTGACACTCCTCTTTATGTTCATTAGGTCCACCAATGACCATATCATCAAGCTCATGTTCCATTTGAAAGAGAGTAGGCCTAATTACTTGTTCAAACTCTTGCACTATGGCATGGTACTACTACCATAGATAATCACACTCTTCATTAATATCAAACTCATGAACTTCCTCTTCTTGAGTAGGCAAAATTGCATCATCTTCTTCATTACCATGATCTAACACACTTGAAAACTCAACATCATCATTCATATGTAGAAAGTAGTTACCCCATACAACTTATTGAAGATCATAATCAAAATTTATCTTAGGAAATTCATAATACTCTTCATGAATGATGTATGTGACAAGACCTATTTCTTCAATTTGCTTGTATGGATCAAACCCATGTTTATCAGCTCCCCACTCATCAAGGTATAGGTCATCTATTCCATCAAGAGGTGTTAGAGGTTATTGGTCATTAGGATAGTCTCCTTCATCATTGATATTGAAGTTCATATTTTAAGTATTAGGCACACATGGTTCCAAATGAAACTTAGCTAAGCATTCAGACTTATAGAGACCTTAGCACCATACATGGTCCTAAATTCCATGTAGGACCAATTTGATGTTAAGCTCCAATCTTGGTAGTGAAGTATTTTTACAAATAAAGGGCAAAGTGAGGTGGCACATTTAAAACCACCACATATTTGGAGATGTATAATGTAGGAAAAACATGTAGAGTGAGATGAAAACCTTTGATAATGCCAACTATCTTGTTAGTTGATCCATCCAACTATAACACCCCCTTAGAGTGTGACTCATACTTCAACTTCAACTTGTTTGCCACTTATTTAGGCATGAGTGATGTACTTTCTCCACTATCAATCAAGAAATTGTGCACTAATGAGTCTCCAATGATGATGGAGAGGTATAATGGAGGAGGTTTATATTTCCTTTTAGATTTGATTAGTTTTCCATCTTTAGTCTTTAATTCATTTATCAAAATGGCCCCTCTTTCACTAGGTTACCTAGATGATGCATTGAGCATGGGGAGGTCATTTTGGAGGAGGTATATTTGAATAAGAATGGATAGTGTTTCCCACATTATGATGATTACATTAAATTTATTCATCTTCTTTATAATATTCATAGGATAGACCCATTTTATCATGTCCTTTATGGGATATAACACTACCATTAGCTTGTGAAACTTGATGTCTAGGAGGAAGGCATAGAAGGAGCTTTAACATTATAAGTTTTTTGATTTACCTAAGCCATTGGATCTAAATTTTTCATACCTAATAATTAAGGTGATTGAGCTATAATACTTGTACCACTACTTACTCCTTATAATTCTTCTGCTGCTCTCTTATTTGACTTTGTGTTTGTAACTATGGAGATTAAATCAATGTTGAGATTACCTTGGTAGTTGACTACACATGAGTCCTCCTGATAGTAATTCATCAAGGTAGAAATTAATTTAGCACCTCCTCTAATTTTCTCTCCTCCACTAGGCATCTCCTCTTGAGTCATGGAAGACATTGTTCCCTATTGAGCCATATAGGCTTGATTAAATGCATCATTTGTGTAAGTGGAAGAGTCATGAGGTTGGTCCCATGAAGGTTGATCTCCATTGTCTTATACAAGGTTGTTTTGGATAGGTACAAGTGATTTAGAAGTAGAATTAGAATTCTAAATTTTCCCATTGTGTTGCCTCACTTGAGTTAGTTTCCCTTGTCCTTGATATTAACTTTGGAAAGGTTATATAGAAGATTAATAAGAATGGTAGGGATGGAAATGGAATTTGAGAGACCTCCATTACTAATATTTTTGTTGTCTCCTAAGAGTTTGAAACTCTTATCTAAGAGCCTTAATCATATCTTCATCATTTTTCTTGCTTGGCTAATTAGGGGTATCTTGCTTGTGCTTGGGTGTGGGAATAGGAGCAATGGTAGGCATAACAGCTTGCACATTAGGAAAAAAAGGAATGGGAGGTCTAGGAGATATATTCCTATCTTGAATAAGGTAGTTTTCAACCCTTATGGTAGTTTTATAAGCATTAGGTAAAGTATCCTCTCCCATGTATTAAATCATCATAGAGATATCATAATTGAAAGCCTTGAGGTAATAAAGGAAAACATGATGAGAAGTAGGCCTTACCAAAAGTGGGATCCTATCCAAAGTTTTTTTAAAATTTTGTATTAAAGTCTTGAATGGCCTCATGAGGTTCTCTACTTATTGTGGTCAGTTTCTCGATCAAGGACAAGTGGTCATATTTATCCTTAATTCTCCTTCTCAAAGAATCACTCAATTCATCCCATGTAGTGATAGAGTTGAGAGCCAAAGTTCCATACCAATAAATTACATTTACATTGAAATATATATCCAATAAACTAATAGAAACATCCTCTTCAATGATGTTATGAATATTACAAAATTGTCAATGTTTTTAATGTATTCAATAAGATTAGTGGCAACTTATATCATGTATGAAGTCACACTTTTTAAGGCTAGCATAGGGATGCCATTATAGTGATAAAGGGATAAAGGACTATGTCTGTTGAAGGAAAAAAAAGGTAGGTTCCTTGTGGCTACCATCTAGCAAGTTGGACCCCATAAAAGTACCCTAATGGGTAAGTGAGTAAACAAATACTTTTTTGAGTATGGATGGGTATTATCAAACATATTTTCTCTAAGAAAATAATTAGGTAACTCTAAAAAATCAAATGGAATGCATTTATTAAAATATATTGTGTTTACCTTAGGTAATAAAATGAAGCACTAGTCCTCAACCAATATCCAGTAAGTGTTGGGGTCACCAAATATTTCATGAAAGAAGCCCTAAAACTTCAAGTTTTCTAAGGTCAACATCTACCTTTGACAAATTCTTAGACTATGGGTCCCATTGGGCATTCCAAAACTATTATAGATCAAATTTTCATCCTAAATGAAGTCTATTCTAGACTCATTCAATTTTATATAACATGGAAACATCTCTCAAGTTGTGGGTGACCTATGGGAGAGATGAATCTCTAGATTGAAGGGCTAGCTCCCTTGCACAACACCTAAAAATAACCACTAGTCTACTTTCTTTGAAATAAAATGGATAGAAGGGATTAACACTAACCTAACATAGGTGATGCACCAAGTTTAAATCCACAAGACTAATATGAACTTGAACTATGAAAGGTGATTAACAAAACTAATATCAACACCCAAGGTTCTCTTAATAAAAGTGTTTCAACATGAAGGTAATATTCCATGAATTTATCAAGGTGTATGAATAAAAGGTCTTATTATAGACACTAATACTCTTCATTTCACTTAAATATACACAAAATCAACTAATTACGCTTCATGTGACCTATTAGAATATAAATTACTTGCACAAAGCATGAGAGAGTGAGATGAACACAAGGAAAGATAACTATCACTTGCCATTCAACCATGAACTACTTCACAAATTAGATAAGATATTGAGAACTTAAAATTAGATTAAAATATTTTATTCAAAGGAAAAATAATTACTCAAACTAGCATGGATTTGACATACCATATGTGGATTGTTTACAAAGCCAAAAGTGGTTGCTTATATAGATAATTATGAAGATAGAGAGAGATAGACCAGCATAGATGGAGAAGATTGATAAGTTTCCACCATTAGTTACAACAAAAAAATGTATGATTATAGACACTAGTAATCTTAAATACACTTAAAGACACACAAAAACAACTAACTACACTTCATGTGACCCATTAGAAGGTAGATTACTGGCACAAATCATGAGAGAGTAAGATGAACACAAGGAGAGATAACTATCACTTGCCATTCAACCATGAACTAATTAACATAATTAGATAAGAGATTGATAACTTAAAACCAGCTTTAAATATTTTATTCAAAGTCAAAATCATTACTCAAACTAGCAGGGCTTCACCATAATAGATGTGGATTGTTTAAAAATACAAAAGTGGATACTTATATAGAGAAATGTAAATAGAGAGAGGGGTGTATAAGGAGAAGATTTAAAAGTTTCAACCATACCTTAAAATAATAAAGGAGTCATAATACAATCTTAAATAGACTTCTAAATCTATGTGTCTCTCCTCTAAAGATGCTCCAATCTTCCAAGCGGCGTAGGAGTTAGAACTTAACTTGACACCTTGATCATATTCTTGAAAACTACCATTTCTTGCATAAGAAGAGTGAAAAATGCACATTTATGATTTCCTTCATAATTGATTATTTTACATCTACCATGCATTAAGAAACTCTTATGCTCTGACATTTCATCATTCATATGCCTAGGTGTCTGGAGACTCCTCATTTCCCATGCCTAGCTTGGTCAAAGTGGCTCAAAACTTGAGTTCATATTCTCCAATTAACTATATGTCCATGGATGGCCTTAAAATATATTATCATACTTGAAAAAATCCATTTTGGTTCTTAGAACAAATCCTAAGAATTTATTTTGCTCCTCAAGCTCTCACTAGGCCTATTTTTCTTGTAGACCTAAAACCATGTAAACCTTATTGTGTAAACTAATGTACAAAGGGTAATAAAAAAAATGGAAATAGCTTCATGTCAAATTTCATGTTTAAATTTTGAGTGGAAGTCTATTTTTTTACTTTTTTCTCTCCTCAATTAGGCCTCCTTGCCTAGAACCCTATTTTTATGCTCCAAAACTCTCCCACACGTCTAAAAACACCCAAAAGTATGTTATTAAATTTACCTATACCATCAAAAAACTCCGTGTAAAATTTGAGGCCCTGAGACCCCATGGAAGTTTGAGAACCATGAAATGGCCTTGCAACCTAGTCTCATTTTAGGCTTGTTTGAGAGTGCCTTGGAAAATGATCTTTGTTTGACTACTTATATAATAAATTGTTATTATTTTTGAGATTAAATAGGTGTAAAACATCTAAAATATCCTCTTAAAATAGTTTTAAAGTTTTATTTTTCTCAAAACCCTTATAAAACACCAAAAATCATGAAAAATAGTGCATTTATTATAGTTTATACAACTATAAGTATATAAAAAATACTCATGGAGAATATATTTGGAGTCCTAAAAAAAACACAAGAGTTTTTAGGATAAAAATAGGTCATTACATGTGCTTTAGAAGTCTATTTCTCTTGACTAGTCACTATTAGGGTTTTAGGGGGGGTTTAGTCATGTTTTGTTCTTAAAGATTGTTGATAAAGAACATATCCTATTTATCTCTCTTAATACCAAAATATTGTATTTATGGGAACCATACATAGCCTCCAAAAAACACTAGGTCCCATGCAAAACCTCATGAAAGTATTGAGTGTGAAAAGATGACTTTTAGATTGTAAGTAAGCCATTGTAGAGGGGTTGACGGTCTTAGATATTGTTCATGCATATAATAGAATTAACAAAATAGATGATGCCTAAATAATTATTTTTGGAGAAATATTCATCATCTCTAAATATTATTGGCTTCTATGCATCGAGGCTACAACAGGTAAGAGAAAACTGGTCTTAAAATGTAGTAATATGTTAGGAAAGTTTGAGGTGTTTTAAGGGATCAAAATGAACTTTTATTTCCTCTACCCTACCTATGATTAATATTTAGATTATATTATAAAATTTTATACCTTTAAATTCCCCCAAGTTTTCAATTTATCTTTAATAAATCACTTTTTTCATGACTATCCATATGGCCTACAAGTGTTTTAGGTTTGTTTGACCTATAACATAGCTTGTCTTCATTATATCTCTTATCATCAGGTCTGAGGATATAGATGATAATTTTATGATTATATGAAACCATTTTAAAATATATTTCCTCCCTCATACTTTCTCTTTTTATTCTAGACAAATGACCCTCACTCAGCCAGGCAAGCATGCTTGTGTGTGGGTTAGGCTATGTAGGCCCAAACAGGCTTTCTATATTGCTTTACTTCTATCATCATAGGTCTAAGGATTAATTAGAGTTTTTTCATCAATATTAATCTCTTCATATGTCTAAAACCATATTATTTACCTCTTATTTCCATTCTAAACAACTATTCTCATTCAATTAAGTGGGTAAGCCTGAGTATGGTATTGTTGACTATATATATGCATTTTAAACTCGATTTTGACTAGCCTTATTGGTCATTTATTCACATTTAATTTTGTATTTAAATGAAACTAGTAATTTATTTTTCAAACTAAGATATACTTTAGTTCTCTTTATATACATTTTTCTCCTTACTCAAGCTTGGAATCAGGCTGCCTCCTCCTAACAACCTGTAGATGCTTATTAAGATAATTTGACTGCATTATAGCTTCAAGGTCTTAATTTATAATATATGATCATATTAATTATTATATATTTTTTTTGAGAGTTTTGTTACTCCTCAATCTACCCAAAACATTACATATTTACCTAGCACACATTGTCTTTGCACCTTCTCAAAATGGCTATAGGTGTTCATTAGGAGAAGGTTTGAGCGTGAGGTCTTGAACTTGGTCTTCTCACTCCATAATTTTACCTTGAAGGATTCAAATCATAATTGATAATTTCATACTCCAATATTACAAGGTTTATTTATTACTTCATGACACTTTCTGACCCTTTTGCCTTCTTAATTTTGTACACAATCTTATGTGTGTTTTAGGCTTGTTAATTCAATCCTTTGACAATCTCTTAACTTAAAAGTGGTCTAGTTAATTCCAATGGGTTATTTAATCTATCATATACATTGATTTGTGGTTCCTTATTTCACTTTGATTTTATTAGTTGGTTCAAGTTCAAAATGAGGACCTATAGGCCTAGGGCTTATAGGTCTCTATTTTCTTACATAGGCTGTGAGAATTAACTTCTTGATTTTTTAGACCTTTCAAAATTTTGACACTATCAAGATTGTCCCACTTATTTATCACTATTTCAATGGATTATAGAGCATATGACCAATCAACATATCATCTTCAACTTATCTCTAAATTCTATACAGGCTTGTACATACAGTCATCTTAAGGCTTTGTATGAAAGTGTATATATAGTGATTAGGTCTCTTCACCATGATTTTGGAGATATAAGTGAGAAAACTATCATGGTTAAATTATTTTATATGGGTTTGTGGTTCTTCTCATTGTCTAGACATATCAAACATAAACCTAGATTTATGAATGCTCACTCATAGGTCTGCAGACCTATGAGTGACTGAAACACTTATGAATTTTATTTGAGAGTACAAATTTGGACCTCTAATCTCACTTAATTTCACCTAAACTATTAAAAGTGATCTATAATTTACATAAATTATTTATCATTACCATTATACCCCACATTAATGTTCAAACCTTTAGGGAGTCATTTATGCATAGACCATGTTCTTCAAAGAGCAAGATATGGTGCCTCTTGAAGGAATATTTATAGAGAGATACTTATCAAGATATAAAACATGAATTATGGTATATTTAGGAGTTTTTTATTAATAAATATAGTACTTTAAACCTATTAAAGTGATGAACATATCAGACAACCAAAACTTGTAGCAGGAGTGACTGAAACACCTTATACATTGAGACACTTTTACTACTATTGAAGACACTTAATGGAGATGAATTATATGATAAAACAAAAATTGAAAGGATATATTTGACGTCTGAAAACATCCCTCAAAACCATTCTTCTCCATCAATTTTTGAAGTGGAGAAATAGATGAAAAATTAAACCCTACTTAGATGGACAAGGCATAGTGACCTGCTATCACTCTTAGTGATTGTTAATAAAGGAGGGTCCATGCATACAAAAAAAATGATATTAATTTAAATATTATTATGAACCTTAACAATGTCTAAAGTTTCATCTCCTAAATCTCTCTCTCCTGGCTGTACCATCCATTTGAATTTTGCCTTGTGAAGGTAACGATGAAGGAGAGAGAATGTTTGAAGCATTTTTATGACCTAAAAATTTGTCCAAATCTTGAAAACGACCTCATGAATCCAAATAGACACTCTAAAACTATTTAAAACTGAAATATGATATTTTAAGGCCGTATAAGTGCATAAAAGTTCTTATAAAGTGTCATTTTGCTCATTTTAGGTATTGAACTATAGATTTTATTAGTCTCTAACCATCCCTAAACATTATATTTAAATGTTTTCATTTGAATATGTGATGTACAACTCCATAAAATAAACCAAAAATGTGATAAAATGAATTTTTAGCACATGCGAACATAATAAAAGGTTAATGTGTAATATTGTGACCTTAAATACACATTAATGCCCATTTATAATGATTTTAATCCACATAAAACTTTTGACCATGTTTGACAATATCAAGACCTCATAAATGACCCCTAGGACTAGATAAGTACACATGAGACCAAACCTTGGACTAAGTTAAGAAATGACTAATGTGACCATATGAAACTATTTAAGACCATGAAAAGACCAAATAAAAGTTTTGATAACCCTATGAAAGTTTCAACTTAGAGGGGTTGACTAATTTTAATTTGGGGTCAAATTTTGGTCAATAGTAGTGATGCTCTTATTTAGAGTCAATTTAGGACCCTATTTGGAGGATCAAAAAACTTCCATCTTATTGAACCACCTACTTTAGTTAATTTGTCCAACTTATTATCAAACCATTTCTTGGTTATATCCCATGCTCTTTGATTTCACCCATGTACATGTGCTACTTCTCTTATTGACCAATTTATTCTAGGAAACTACAACCATAGTTTTGTATTTGGTATCAATGAGTTAGGTCATGTCATCAACCATGCCATCAAGAATCCATTATTCAATGAATGACTTTATTTGATCCACATTAGTTTGGATCCAATCTCTTTGGACTACCTCATACTTATCTAGATAGTTTTCCCATTATTCTTACATGTGAGACACATGTTCATAGGCCATAATTATACCAAGTCATATTTTTAAAATATTTATTTGTGTCCATAGAAGATTTGTTGGCATACAATTAGAGAGTGAATTAGGATATGGCTAATTTAATGTCTTAAGCATTGATTATTGTCTTAAAAGTGAAGTGTCCCAAATAAATAGGGAAAGAGACACCAAAGATGTGTCTATCCTCATATTATTTGTGTATTTCACCCAATTATTTGAAAAGTTCTATCAATATTATCTTGTCACTGGCTAGTCTAGGGAGTCTCAATGGGTGACCTTAGAAACCACCAACCCTAATGTAGGTGAATTTATGATATTGAATATAGAATATACCATATTGGTTGATTAGGGTGGCTATTTCATCAAAATTCCTTCTACCCAAATCTTCATATATAATCTATAGTTCCCTCATGGTGAGTGCATCATTTACCCTGTGAAATGTTTATTACATTATTCGAGCATTAGCTAAGGGAAACATTCATAGACTTGGGTGGTCAGAGTGATATTTCCATGCCGTGAAATTCCTAGGTAAACCATCTAAGAATCCAAAGAGTACATGAGGTAATAATTCATAAATAATTAGTTTTTCAAGTGTACATTTAGAAGATAGAGGTGTAAGGAGGAATTGATCATTTATATCCAATCAATAAATTGTTTGTTACAATAAATGATATCCATTGGCTTGAAATTCTAGGGGTGGAAACTCTTGGTGTCTTCATTGCCCACCACCTGATTAAGGAAAGTAATCATGTTTGAAATATCTTCATGAAAATATGATAAGTATAAATTCTTTGGTAAATTTGAGATTTTTTCCCTCCTATTATTAAGACAAATTATTCATTGCATTAAAACACTTAGTTGTATCCTTATTCTAGTATTTATATCCTTTATTGATATTCATGATGACAATGTCTTCAGGATTTAGGATTCTCATTATCATCCCCATTATTTTACCATCTACTTTATCCACTAGTGATCCACTAATGGATATGATTTTGTGAGTTGTTGGTTTATAATGTCTTACATAGGCAAACACCAAGTTAGAACATTTAATAAAAATTGGGAAACATACTACTTGAGGAATGTCACTCTCTATAAGTTGAGTAACCAATATATTTAGGTTTTCTAAGTTTAGCCTATGGTGAAATTATTATAATTCCATGTGTCCAATTTTTAAATAATAAATCTTGGGTATGTCACAGTCTAACACTAGTGATGATTCATATCCTATGTATTTATACTTCATCTTGACTAATTCTAGGTATGCTAAGTGGTTTCATAGTAAGAGAAAGTGGTTTGAGTAGATCTAAGGGTAGGAAATGTTGGATTGGTTGGAATTAATGGGAATCAATGGTAATATGGAAATATCTTGATGTAGATGAAATAATTTCCAAATTATATTTTGGTAAGAGGAGAATCTCAAGGTAAACTATTATTAGGATATTACAAATTTTCTTAGGGAATGAAAAAAAATTTAGCAAGGTTTTGATAACAAAAAGATAATAGGGGTATAATTATCATTATCAAAGTAAGATCACAATGAGAAATGAATAAAAAATAGGATTTAATTTTATATAAGGGCCCACATATGGCTCAAAATGAAATGATCAACCATCGAGGGCTAGATGCATATGAAAGGACTAGCATGTTATCCTTGGCACCCCCACTAGTGTGCACATGTAGACATAGATGGGCCCTATGTATCCACATTCAAGTTTCCAAAAGGGTAATCTAAAAATCCATATTTAGCATGTAGGTGAAAGTGTGAGAGGTCCACATCTACATGGACATGCATCTGTGAGGCCGATCCATTCATGGTGTATAAATGTAAGCCCATGGGCTCACATTTTGTATGAAAACATAGACAGGTTTCTAGTTAGACCTTTTCAAAATGCATGAGGCATTGACTAAAAATAAAATGTAGAATTTTTTCCCTTTGATGAAATATTTTCACAAATTCATCTTCTCACTAAGTCTTTGGAATGAATATTGAGATGTTATCCTGACTCACATATGAAATTGGCATTAACAATTTTAGGGAAAATAGTTTATAAGTACCTTAACACTTTGGGGAAGCCTCATTTACATTGAAGACCATTCCATTCCTTTCCATTCCAAATATTTTGGCCATTCAATCATATTCAACCTATCCCAAATTATTGTGACGATTAGTCTTCTCATCTTAAACTTATCACAAAATTAGAAGGTATATTGAGACCTATTTGGGATTTTTTTTGGAATATTATTTGCCTGACACTTTGATTATTAGACACATTTAGTTATTATATGACATGGTCCTTAGATACTCCTAGTCCTTTCCCTAATTATCATCCATTATTATCCCAGATTACCCATTTATCCTTCATTCATTAGTATCTCACCTTTTAGGATGAGCTACAATGGCTTGAGGTCCATTCAAATTATATAGGTAATGCTTAGTTTTTTAGGTCAAATTTTCTACCCTTATCTCATGCTCTCACTATTTTATGATTCATTACCCATTCTAGTGTTAAAACATGTCTTTCCTTCATTAGTGAGCCCTTGTGGATATAATAATCCAAAACATGCTCTCACCATTTTATGACCAACCTAATCCTTGCTCTCACCATTTTATGGCCAACTTAAGCCATGCTCTCACCATTTTTTTAGCAATCTTATCCATGATATCATTATTTTATGAGCAATTTAAGCCATGATCTCACCATTTTATGAACAACCTAATCCGCACTCTCACCATTTTTTGAGAAACCTTATCCATGTTATCATTATTTTATGAGAAATTTAAGCCATGCTCTCACCATTTTTGTGAGCCTCTTAGTACTTCCTATTTGTCAAAATATTATTATAAATACCTTGTTCCATAAAACATTCTTAATATCTTAATCCTTCATTGAGTTGAGATGCAAAAAACCCAAAAAAATTCAAATAGTTCAAAAATCCTAAAAATTAGAAAAGGATCACCATCTCCATGAGAGATATAAAGCCAAAAAATCCTAAATATTTAAAATGGCTTAAAATTTTCATGAGAGATATAAAGCCACAAAATTCAAAAACATTTGTCTTATCCTAAATGTAGTCATTATCCTTAATTTATCATTAAGCCACTCATGATCAAAAGTATTGGTATGCATCCTTCCCAAATCCACCCTATTAGGGCATACTAATTATTGGTTCCAATCATTTCAGCCACTTGGAGATGTGTTCTTCACATGTATGTATCCTTGATTAGGGACACCATCCAATTATTAGTCTCATTTAGCCTTCACATGTGTATTTTGACTTGGTTAAACAACAATATGCTTTATGTTGATTTTATTTTCAAGTTTGTGTATATGTGTGTTTTCTTGTTTACTTGTTTATTTACTTTTATTGTTATTACCTTGACTCAGTCCATCATTCCAACAAGGTCATCATCATGGTGATTCCTATCATGCAGTTGTACTTGAATCCAATAATTGGCATACATCAAAATTACCATCATGACTTTTATCACTAGTGCATTATTTTAAATTATCTATTAGATCAAGGGTCAGTCCTTGTACACATTTTGACTAGGACATCATGATGTTTTATATCATGGTGCATATTGTCATGTGTTGTATCAAAAATCAAGTACTAGAGGTCTAAAAGGTAATATTTTAGCAATAAATCTTATTATATACTACCCATAACCCAATCACTGACCAACATGGCTAATATATATGTTACTCATGACACATCTGAGTGTATAAAAAAAGTCATAATCATTTAATTTCCATTTTATTCTACTTCTTGGGAAAATAACATGGGCTGAGGTCCATTTGGACTATGTAGGTAGTGCTTAATTATGTTCAATTTTTTGGGTCAACATGTCCACCATTATCTCATTATTATTACACCATTATTATGTTTTTTTAATCATATCTTCTCATTACCTTTGAGCATTCTCATGTGCCTAGTTTTTTATGGCTTCATCATTCTTTGAAAAGTCATTATACTATCACACCTACATTTAATCATTTGCATCATCTTTAATCTATGTAATAGGTTACATCCTTAAACTATGCTTTCCCATTAATCAATCAAAAAAATTATATTGATCAATGATCAAATCTACCTTGCTAAGGTAAATCAATTTAATCAATGACCAAATCTACCCTATTAGGGTAAACACATTAGACCAATCAATGATCAAATTTTCTTTACTAGGGTAAATAATTTTATGAATGATCAAATACATCATAATAGGGTAAATAAATTTAGTCAATGATCAAATCCACCCTAAGGGGGCCACCCCTTAGTAACAAATTCCTCCTTTTTGTGGCAAGTTGATTATTCAGTCTTTATTCTAATTCTAAGCTTGTAATGTTCACCTTATTTGGGGCTAGTCAAAGTGTGCCACTTGTTTTGGGATGCATCCTTCCCACTTACCCAACTTTAGGGACAATTAAATTCTATTATTTTTAACCATGGTAAATCAAATCATGCAATCTACCTCATTTGGATTAATCTCATTAATGAGTTAATTTCACTCTTCTATGGTTTCTTCCTCTCTTTTTCAAGATCCTATCCATGTCTTTCATCCCTGTATGCCGTCTCAAGGGGTCATCATGGGTCATTAATTATTTATTCAGCTAATTTATCAATTTATTCTTAATGAATTTTTCATTATTTGAAAATACATTACTTCATTTGTGTCTCACAATAACCTCTCAGATAGGGGCAAAATGTAGACACTTCATTTTCACCACTTCTATGTCTAAACTACAATTAGAACAAGCTTATACAATCACACACAAATTTAAATAGAAATTGTAAATTTATATTTTTTATCCTCATAATTATTGTTTTATTTTGATATCACAATGACACATCCCTAAGTGGAGTAATGTATCATATAGTAATATTAATCTTATATAGGACATCCTAAATGATATTGGCCCTTTATAAGTGTATTTAAAAAATAATTAATTGAAAAATGAAAATTGGAAGTGAACCATTATTGTAATTTATAATTAATCACCTTGATTAATTAGTCTAATCATTCCTCTAATAAAAAATTCCATGTATTTAGAATTATTTATTTTCCTAAAAGTAAAATGGATTTATTACCTCACATTGGTAATGTCATAGGGGCAAGTTAATGGAATGGACTGAGTGTGGGAAGGGTGGTATATGACATGGCCCCTTAAACACTCTCTTACACACTCTTCTCTTAAATTTCCTATGACACACTCTAAAATTACCAATCATTTCACTTTTCTTCTAAGACTTCCTTCCACACTCTAAAAAAGTCTTAAATGGAGTTTATTACACACTCCATGTGTGTAATCATGAATTTGAGGGTTCATTATCCACCCTCCATTTGGATATGATATGGATAGTTGAAATTAATTATATAATTATATAAATTGAGGCATTCACCTCCATTATAGACAAATTATTTTTAATTAAACTTACCATGCCAAAATCACACTAGATCTTTAACATTCTCACACCAATCTCCAACTCAAGCCATGCATAGACAAGGGAATATTCTTCCCATGTGTGGATTCAACATTTATAAAGACATCTAACTCTACAAGATAAAAATATACCTCTTAAAAATGGAAAGTAAAGGAATCTCTAATGAAGCTATAAACATTTATATTTTTTCTTATATTTGGTTCTTATATTGCTTAGTCTTGCTCAAACCTAATGGATAGGCTTAGGGTGATATGTTCATATAATTGTTTTGGATTTGTATTCACAAATGATGAAATAACCCCTTTTAATTATTATTCCACACCAAGTATTATAATTTAATAATTTGATACTTCAAACAAGGCAATTCAAGTTTCTTGAACCTCTTCAAGGTAATTGGAATTCATGACAAACATGTGAGAAGGTTTTTAATGGGTGAGTTATGTCATATTGAGGACTATTTTGGTGTATGATATCTAGTAAGGAATCTTATCAATGATAAAAATTCAAGTTTTACTACATTTTATCCAACCATCACATGTTCAAGGGAAAAGTGGTGAGTTCAAAGCTTTTCTAAGAGTTTTTAGAGCAAAAATACTAAGTCATTATCCAAGGAGCATCAAAGGTAATTTTTATAAGAGACAAATAGAGTAAAGATAGGATGGTTTATTTTACACTATTCCCATTAAACTAAAAAATTCTAAATGAAGTAAGTCAAGGCATTTAAAGAGCTTAATGTATTCAATTTATTGGTCTCTTTTTCTACACATGCCTAGATTGATGGAGGTGGTTGAGGAATTTATTGTATTTTCTTCTCTCACTCACTTGTAATATCTATATATGAATGTAAAATGAATTTTAGAGGGACCCTCTACTTTTCTTATCAAAATTTTAGTTTCCTAAATATTGTAAACATGATTTTGGCCTTGAAATCAATAAATAATTGACCTTGCCTCTCTCATTTCCTATTATATTATGTATATATCTAGGTTTTAGGTGCATATTGTGGATTAATAATCTCTTTTGTCATATGTCAAAGTGAATTTTAGACATTTCATCCCTTTTAAAATTGTTATTTCTTTCCCTTACATGTATATAGTGTTTATGTAAAATTTGTATGAGTTTATATCTTATATAAGAGTTTCTTTTTGTTCAATGAAGTTAAGGAGTTCTATAAGCTTTGTTGTATCACCATTTATGAATTTAAGTTTACCTTTATCCCATTTTCCATGATAAAAATAGTATAAATAGAAGTAAAAAGGTCTTCCTAGTGGTGTGTTTAGGTTTACAAGATGCTTTTACATTAGGTGCATAGTTTAGGCAGGAGCTGACCTTTTCTAGTGGTTCATTTTAAGGATACAAGGTCCTACACATTGGGTATGTTACCATTGTTATAATAGATAAAATTAATAGTCAAATGGGTGTAAGATCCATGTGATAACAATTAGTAAAATAATCCAAGTCATTTTAGCTTCTAAAATTTCACAAGCAATAAAAATTTCAACTTTCAATGCACAAAAAAACTATTATTTTGCATTTTAAACCCTACCAAAAGTGTTTTTACCTCTACTATTACCACTATAATTACATCTACACCTTCTAGTTTGAGAAAAATGTAAATATTTTAATAGATATCTATTCACATGCCTAATCAAATGAATCATTTGAAATCCTTGATAGTGTAGATACTAAAATTTGATCAATAAGTGATTGACAATGTTTAATCATGAAATTTTTACCTTATCCTATTCACCATCCCTTTAATTTTTAATCTTCATAAGATCCTCCACTACTCTATTTAATATCTTGAAAATGTTTAAAACATCATTCAAACATCCCTCTTCATCCTAATTAATCTCATAGATTACTAAAAAAATAGTTCTAGCAGTCTTTGTTATCTTTAGACACTGTCACATAAGGTAGAAAGGGTTGTAGGCTAGATCTATCCCCTAGTGCACACCTACTTCCTGCACTCCAATAGTCACTTTTCCAATTGGGTACATTTAATGTTAACCCTCCTATGATTTTATCAATGTCAATTAATGAAAATATTTAAAATACATCACAATTTAAACACATCAAGGCCACTTAACTCACTAAATTAGCATTCATTTAATTACTTAACATAAAAGCTACTACAAATTGATAAAAAGAACATTATTCTTTCCAAATCTAGTTCTGATTTATTATAATAGTCATAGGACAAGTTTGAATATATTTAATTTTAGGTTAAGGGCATTTATTGTCAAATATTCACTAAAATTGTCTACTTTCATTCACATAATTGCACAAGCACATATCACACACTCAACTTAGGTGGGAAAACTACATCAACTTGAGGCCTTTTTGGGATATGTAGGAAGCACTTAAATTATGTAGGGTTTTTTTTAGGATAATTCAAATCTTCCCCTAACCTATTCCCATTTTTGAATTTGTTATCAATATGGTTTTTATGAAGGAAACAAAGTTTCATTATTGTAGGTCTTTGACATAGTATATCAAGGGATCTAGACATTTAGTAAATATTCACAAATAGGCACAGGTACCCAGATCAATAAATAGACTATACATTCATCTTAGATGGGACCATAATAAATAGATAAGGTTGAAATGAATTACTATCCTCCTAGTGTGGTTATGTACCTATATATTTTCAAATTGTATTTTTAGATGTGACACAATTCACTTCTTAATATGTTCCAGATAAGTAATCAATCTGCATTGTTATTAAACATATAATTTGAGCTAAGTAAATTTATTGCTTATTAATTTAATATTTATATCTAATTATCACTTATGTACATTTTTGTATTTCACATTTATATTTTATACATTATTGTATTTTGTAATCTAAATTAGTATCAATATTTTAAATTCTATATATTCCAATTTAAATAGATGAAACATTTTAGTGAACCTAAAATATTTTATTATAACATTACTTGTTGTTTGCTTGATTTTCTTATGGTTTAGGGTTTCAATTGAATTTATAAAAAATATAAAATCCATGATTCCTTACAAAAAAATCATTCAAAATTTATTTTCACTTTATTTTTTATTGCTTGATACTTATTTTCAACAACTGTGTTCCTAGAATTGTAGAACTATTTAGTGAATGTCATTATGAGCTAAAAAATGATATTTTTTACTAACACTATGGTGTTAGGGGTACTATCCAAACACTCAAATCCATTATACAACACTAAAAATATAATTTAGTTTCCAAATACCTCATATTATGTTATAAATGTTTAGGATCCCTTGTTTACACCATAAGAAGTCTCTTTAGTCATTTTATTTATGGTGAACTTGAGAGGAGCATATCACACAATAAATTTACTCTCAACATAACCTCAAAAATAAGGTTAGTGGGATACAAACAAGGTTTATCCTTTGGATTTAGTGTTATTAAATGTTGATCCAACACTAATCAATGAATGATCAAGTATATTTGAGGTTCACACAATCATTCAAAGCCTTGATAGATCACCTTTATACCTCCATGTTTTTCATTGTACTATGTGCATAATGGGATCAATGAATAAATGTTTGTTTCATGTTGTACATATAATTATGAAATTCATTTGCATATTTTATATTACTTAGTAGCATGCTAATTATTATATTATTACATGGTTAAAATATACAATTATCAAGAAGCTATATCTCATGACCTTCTTATCTCAAATGCTTGCACTAAATTATCATATCATTATTCTTCTCCAATAACTTTTTTCAAATATGCAATGCATTTGGAACAACATAAATCATATGTTATACATTGTTTAAAGATCTTATCTTCAAAGGATATTTTAATGTTTACTTCACATCATCTTCAAGGGCACATTATGACCCTCATTATAGAATCCAATTTTCAAGGATACCTTGATGAGAATCATAATGCAAAATTCAATGAATATCTTTATGAACATGTATAAAATATTAACTTACTCCTATACATTTATATAAATGAGTTAAATAAAAGTGGCTAAGGTAGCCTTTCTAATATTTCACCTTCTAATATTGTATCCAATATTACACTTCTAATTACTTACATAACATCATCCTTTTGTTTAAGATAATCAATTTGTTTCTAATAACTATATATGCCTATGCCTACTCATGCTACTTATACTCCTCTAGTTACTCTACAAATACTACTCTTGAGCATATAGTTATAGACTTGAAAGCTGAGCTATCCCAACTTGAGCAAACCATTTTTCATAGTATCCCATCCTTATATTCATATTCCTTGTTGCATAACCATTTGGTATGAAAAATTGCATCTTAGTCATTAAAATTTGGCATTGTGGCTCCTAATATTCCTCTACATGAAGGAAAAGGTGATCCTAAATAACATTTTCATGCTTTTCATGCTAATCTAGACTATACAGATAATGACAAATTGTTGACAAAGATATTTCAAAGAATTCTCAAAGAATATGCTCTTATATGGTTCTATGAACTTCCACTTGAATTAGTAAAGACATTCAATCCATCGGAAATAAAAATTGGAACAATTTTATATAAATATTGGTGAGAAACTATCATATTCTCAAATTTTAAAGCTTAAACAAAGATCTAATTGAAATAATCAGTGAATATGTTATAAGATACAAGATTATGC